>PVHX01005681.1:0-109327 GCA_004024805.1 Geosciurus inauris | reverse complement strand
ACAGAGATGGAGAAGGAGAAGGAGAAAAAGGAAAAGAAGAGAGGGAGAGAGAGAGAGAGAAAGCCCAGCCCCAGATCTGGTGCCATCTTGGAAAACAATTCCATTATTCATTTGTCCCTCCATTGTACATTCAGGAGCTGTTTGTTCTACTTTTTCTATCTAAACACAATTTCTACAGAATCATCCTTGAAACACACACTCCACATAGCATATTTTATTTTCAAATGAAAATATGGTGCCCTGATATGAGACATGGAAAAGGACTCAGTGGCATCATTTGTGTGGCATTGCTGTCAAAGGCAGGATGAAACAGCAGACAAACCAACATTTGGAATTCTACAAAACAACTAGCTACTCTTGCAACTTTTCTGAAGTCTGAAACTATGTCTGAAATTTAAAAAAAAAATTAATGAAAATATAAACTTAAACTCTTTCATTTTTATTCCTGTCAGAAGATTGAGACATGCAGCTTAAAATGTTTGGAAATTGTTGACATAGAAATGGTTGATTTGTGACTCATTAACCTTAAGGGAAAAAAAAGCACAAAATTTAGCTTTCTTTGTCAGTGTTGCTGATCACTCACCATCTTTCCTGCCAGCCCTGATGACACACAATCCATCAACTCACCAGGGTCTCCCATGCTTGCCTTTCCTTCATTGAACTTGTCCATCTACCCACTGGCTCCCAAACATCAAAACACTGTGTCATATCCAATCTACCTGACCATGGTTTTGTGTGTGTATCTGGGTAAGGTTCACACATAATAGTAAGGTTCATAAGGTTCATAAGGTTCATATCACAATATTCAGAATCTTTGGGAATACTGAATGTCAGTGGGTCAGATCAATAATTGTAGACATTTTCCTAAGATCCCAATTTTTCCTCAGTACCCCATCTCACAGTGATGCGATAAATTATATTTAGACCTGAATATACCCATCTCTTCTTTTGATGCAGAAAATGTTGTCTCTACACTTTTACTTTTGCTTCCCATACTCTAGCCTCTCCCATTTCCATGATTAGGGGAGTTTCCATTTGTCTAAAGGGTTCCAGGAATTTTGCGATAGAGAAAGATTAGAACAGAAAGGTTGGAGGGGGAGGGGAAAAACTGAAGTTGACTGTTATAGTAAATTGCAGGGAAAGAGGAAGAGAAAGAAGAGAGTGGGCTGGACCAACTGGGCTCATAGCAAAAAAAGAGTTTATGAAATAGTATATTTAGAGGGGACAACTAAGGGATTAAAGAATTGCGGGAGGTTATTGTTTGAGAACATGAAAATAAAAGACTAGAATTCTTTCTTTTTTCTTTTTTAAAAAAATTTTGTCTGCCTTTTTATTGTAACTCTATATAAAGACTGAACACAAGGATCTGGATTTATAATGATGATGTTATTCATAATCTTTCAGTATTTCCCTAGTACCTATAAGTTAACTTGCAAACTTGTTAATCTTGTCTTTGAGTCAAGACATCCTCCATCCTTGGTCTGGTCCTTTTCATCCTTCTGGTCTGGTCCCCCAACTATGCCATGCAGTGAGTGCAGTGCTCACATGGTGTGGTGCTTTTGCTCACCTGGCTCTCATCTGGAGTCTTGCACTTTCAAAACCCCATTTCCTGGAATCCCTAAGCCCAGAGGCTTCCCATTGGCTTTAAAAGCTCCCTGAGGGCAGATATACCTCTCTCAGTGCCTAGCTTGGTGCCTAACACTAGTAGGCTGCAACCCTCCTGTGACCTCAGTGGCTGCCCCATTTGGTTAAACCACTTTTCACACCCTGACTTTGGCATCCAAAGGCTTTCTGAGCTCTTCTCACTATCCAGAGAGCCACGTATTACCTACACTACAGTCCCTTACAATTCTTCTATTTACCTTAAAATATCTTAACAGATACTTACAAGCGGATTCCATGCTCCTCCCCCATGGCTATACTATTGGCCAGGAGTTTGTTCTTTGCTTTGTAGATTTAAATTTTAAGACAGTTGTTAAAGATGGCAGCTAAGATCCTCTGGTAATCATCTCCTCACAGATACAACAGGTTGAACAGCCATTTATGCACCAAACTACCTTCACAAGAGCAAGGAAATCAGGTAAAAGACCATAGAGCCTGCTTTTAGTATAAGATAAAAAGACCTATTGAAAAAGGCAGGAGGGGAAGAGTTACTTGCAAGTCTTCCTTCAACCTCAAGCAGCCCAGCATGGACAGAGATGCCTCCTTCTTAGAGGAGGAAGAGAGAATTAAATCTAGCTCTTAGACTTGAAACCTGGTACCAGTCCTTCTAAAGTGAAACCCAGTGCTGAGCAGTGCCTCACAATCACTAACCCAGACCACGACCCACAACTGAGTCACTGGAATTGAGCCAGGATGTAGAGACTGCCTCTATAACCCCTTCTCTAACTGTAAGTGGCAGAGTGGGTAGCAGAACTCCATCCACTCACCCAGGAGAACACAAAAGCTAGGGATTTTTCGTGGTGCCTGGTACCATACCTGCCACAGTAGATCCAGCAACTCGTAGAAACTGAATGTGCTATACATGGGCCAGCACTCAGAGCCTCTGTGACCCTGGCATCAGGAAGAGACCTGTGTACAAGCAGGACAGACCTGAGTTTTAGCTTGTATCCTTGCCAGACTTGAAATGGGTCTGGGGAACACCTACCCTTCTCCTAAGACTGTGCTGGGCCCTGTGGCTATGAGACTCAGATGCAACATAGATTGGCTTCAGCCTCAGTGGTTAAGGGACTGTTTCTACCACAGCAGTGCTTAAGATGGCTCTAGAACTGCTCTGTCTAGAGGCAGAGACATGTGCCACAGTGGGATGGACTTGTGCTTCAGACTGCATCACCTCCAGCTGTGACACCCCTGAGACTATGCAGGTACCTACAGCTGTGAGTTTCAGCAGGACTCAGTTTAGGGTCAGCCTCAGTGGCCAAGGGACTGCCTTCACTGATACTGTGACACAGCTTGATGGTGCTAGTGGCCACAAGTATGACATAGGAGCCTGGGGCTGCTCCATCTGTGGTGATTTTGCCCAGAGCCAGGCAGAATTCTGCAGTTCCTGACCACAGCCTGCTTAGAATTTCTGGGATGACAGGCATAGACAAGGCCAGTTTCAATTAACTGGAACAAATACCTAATCCTTCAATGCCCAGATGATGTTACATGCCAACAAGCATCAAGAAATTTCAGGAACCCATGATCTGACCTTATGATCAAAATTAGGTGCCAGAAACTGACCATATGGTAATCAATCATATGGGAAAACTCTCAGAGAATTTAAAACAGCTGTTATAAGGAAACTCAATCAGCTTGAAGAAAAGACAGAAAAATGTTAATATTCTAGCAAAGAAATTTACCAAAGAGATGGAAGCAATTTTTAAAAAAGCAAATAGATTTTTTTTTCTTCAGATGGAGTCTTACTTTGTTGCCCAAGCCATTCGTGAACTCCTGTACTCAAGTGAACCTCCTACTCCAGTGTTCTGAGTAGCTGGGACAATAGGTGCCTGCCACTGTGCCCAGCTGCAAACTGAAATTCTTGAACTAAAAAATATAACCAGTGCAATTAAAATAGAGATAAAAGATATCTGTAGTAGCATATATCAAGTAGAAGAAAGAATTGGTGTGTTTAAAGATAGAGGCTATTCAAAAACACATAGTTGGAGGAGAAAAAAGGAAAAATAAAGAATAGAAATAAAGCAAGCATACAGGAACTCTTGAATAGTACTAAAAGAGCAAATATGTGGATTACTGGGATTCAAGAAGTACTGGAGAAGGCCAAAGGAGTATAAAGATTATTCAATAAATAATAGCATCAAACTTCCTAAACCTAGAGCAGGATACAAATATACAGATATGGGAAGGTCAAAGGTCACCAGTCAGGTTTAATTCAACCAAGTCTACCCTAAGGCATCTTATAATCAATCTCTTAAAAATGAAAGATAAAGAGAAGATTCTCAAAGTTGGAAGAGAAAAGAAACAACACATAAGTATGTCCCAATTTGCCTGACATCAGACTTTTCAGCAGAAACCTTGTGGACCAAAAGAGAGTAAGTAGCATGACATTTTCCCAGTATTGAAGGAAGAAAATTGCCAACCAAGAATATTACACTCAACAAAGCAATCCTTTAGAAATGAAGAGATGAAAACATTCCCAGATAAATGAAAGCTGACAGAACATATCTCTACCAGACCTGTTCTGCAAGAAATGCTGAGGGAAATTAGAGGTGGTGGCACACACCTGTAATTCCAACTACTCAGTATACTGAGGCAGGAGGATTGCAAGTTTAAGGGCAGCATAAGAGACTGCACTTAAAAAAAAGTTTAAGAAAGAAAGAAATGCTAAAGGGAGTTCTTCAAACTTAAAGACAGATGTTAATGAGTAAAAAATATATGGGAAGGTATAAAATTCTTTGTGAAGAGTAATTATGTGATTATCAAATGAATTTGGAATGTTCTAATATTGTAAGCATGATGCATCAACCTTTCATATTCTTAATATGAAGACCAAAACCAAAATTAAAATAATCATCATATTAACATGTTAAGATATAGGCAATATAAAATGTAAATTGGGACCTTAAAAATTCAAAATGTGGGGAGATACGAGTGTAAGTGAGTTTTTTTTATTAGCATGTTTTCTCTTGTTCTTTAGTTTGTTTTCATTTTTATCTTTATGGTTCTTAAGTTACTATCATTTCAAAATAGTTTGTTATAATAAAAATTTCTTTTTGTAAGCCATATAGTAACCATAAAGCAAAAATCTGTGATAGGCAACCAAAAATAATATGCAAGAAATCAAAACACACTTCTAGAATAAATCATTTAACCACAAAGGAAGATGGTAAGAGAGAGTGAAAGACAGAAAGGAACTACAATAATACTAGAAAGCAAATTACAGAATGGCTATAGTCAGATTTTACCTATTGTTAATTGTCTTGAATATAAATGTATTAATATCTTTAGGTAAAAGAAATAGAGTGATTGAATGGATTAAAAAAATTCCCAACTATATGCTTCTTATAAGAAACTTATTTCACCTCGTAGAACACACAAAGACTGAAAGTGAAGGAACAGAAGAGATTCCATGCAAATGAAATCCAAAAGAAAGCAGGAGTAGCTGTGATTATACCAGATAAAACAGACTTTAAAAAGAAGCAAAGAGTGTTACCTGATGATAAAGGGGTTGATTCAGCAAGAGGAAATAACAATTCAAAAATATGTATGTCCCCAATATCAGAACACAAATATTTAAAGAAAATATTAATAAACCTAAAGAGATGGAGAGAAACCAATACAACAATCATTGGGGGACTTTAATACTTCATTTTCAGCAATGGAGAGATCATTTAGACATAAAATCAACAAAGAAACGGCAGGCTTAAACTGTAGTCTAGACCAAATGGATTTAACAGACATATATGGAATATTCCATCTAACATCTGATAAATGTATATTTTTCTCATCAGCACATGGAACATTCTACAGGATAGATTGTGTGATCAATCACAAAGCAGGTCTCAACAAATTATTTTTTTGGTACCAGGGACTGAACTCAGGGGCACTCATCCACTGAGCCACATCCCCAGCCCTATTTTGTATTTTATTTAGAGACAGGGTCTCACTGAATTGCTTAGCACCTCGCCGTTGCTGAGGCTGGCTTTGAACTCACGATCCTCTTGCCTCAGCCTTCCAATTCACTTGAATTACAGGCATGTGCCACCACGCCTGGCTCAAGTTTTTAAAAAATCTAAATCATATCATCTATCTTTTTCTAACCACCAATGCAATAAAACTAGAATCAAAAAAAGAAAAATTTTGGAAATTATACAAATACGTGGAAATCAAACAACTTACTTTTGAACAACCAATGGATCAAGAAAGAAATCAGGAAAGAAATTTAAAAATTTCCAAAACCTATGGGATACAGTAAAGACTATCAAAAGAAAGTGTGTAGCAATCAATGCCTTCATTAAAAAAAAAAAAAAAACAACCAACTCAAACAATCTATTGGTGCATTTCAAGGAACCAGAAAAATGAGAACAAATCAAACACTAAATTAGTCGAAGAAAAGAAAAGATCAGAGCAGAAATAAATAAAATGGAGACTAAAAAATTAATACAAAAGATCAATGAGACATATATAAATACACAACCAGTGTAATACCACATCATGTACAAGGATGGAAAGTTGTACTCTATATATGTAAAATTTGTCAAAATATTTCCTACTGTTATGTACATCTAAAAAGAACAAGTAAAAAATGTTTAAAAAATCAATGAGACAGGGGCTGGGGTTATGGCGCAGTGGTAGCGTGCTCGCCTAGCACGCGGGAGGCACTGGGTTCGATCCTCAGCACCACATAAAAAATAAAATAAAGATATTCTGTCCACCTATAACTAAAAAATAAATATTTAAAAAAAATCAATGAGACAAAGAGCTGGTTCTTTGAAAAGATATGTGACAAACCTTTAGCTCGATAAGAAAAGACTCAAAATTAGGGAAGACATTACAACTGACGTCACAGAAATACAAAAGCTCACTAGAGATTATTATGAATAACTATATACTAACAAATTTTATAATCTAGAAGAGATGAACAAATTCTTAGACACGTACACTTTCCCAAGACGGAAGCATGAAGACAGAAAATCCAAACAGATCAATAACAAATAATGAGATCGAATTAGTAATAAGAAAGCCCCCCCAGTAAAGAAAAGCCCAAGACCAGATGGCTTCACTGCTGAACATTGAAAGAACTAATATCAATTCTTCTAAGTTATTTCAAAAATAGAAGAGGCAAGAATTCTTCCAATCTCATTCTATGAGGCCCACATTACCCTGATACCAAAACCAGATAAGGGCACCAAAAGAACAGCAAAGAAAACTATAAGCTGTTATCTTTGATGAACAAGATGCAAAAATGCTCAACAAAATATTAGCAAACAGAATCAAATGGCATATTAAAACCATTATTTACCATGATCCAAGTGTGAATGGTTCAATATATGCAAATAAAAAATGTGATACTGCACATTAACAGAGTGAAGGACAAACTGTATGTTCATCTCAATATGCAGAAAAGGCATTTGATAAAATTGAACATCGTTTCATAATAAAAACACCGAACAAATTAAGTATAGAAGGAATATACCTCAACCTAATAAAGGTCACTTACAATAAACCAACAGCTAGCATTATACTGAATAGGGAGAAGCTAAAGGCCTTTTCTCTGAGATCGGTAACAACCAAGGATAACTTCTTGTACTACTTTCATTCCACATAGTTCTGGAAGTCCTAGTCTGACCGATCAGGAAGAGAAAGAAGTAAAGGACATCCAAATGGGAAAAGAAGTCAACTTGTCACCATTTGCAGATGACATGATCTTATACATAGAAAATCCCCAAAATTTCACCAAATATTATTACAACTAATACATGAACATAGCAAAATTGTAGTCTACAAAACCAACATATACAAACCAGCAGTGTTGCTATATGCCAATAGTGAATTATCTGAAATAGAAATAAAAAAAATCTCATATCCAATAGATACAAAAATACCTAAGAATAAATTTAACTAAAAGTTGAAAAATCTCTAAATGATTATTATAAAATATTGATGCAAGAAATTGAGGAGGATATAAAAAAGTGAAGACATTTCATGTTTATGGTTTAGAAGAATTAAATATTATTAAAATGTCCATACTACCCAAGGTGATTTATAGATTCAGTTCAATTCCTAACAAAATACCAATGACATTCCTCATAGAACTAGAGAAAGTAATCCTAAAATTAATAAAAAATCACTAAATAGTCAAAGTTATCTTAAGCCAAAAGAACAAACAGGCAGCATTATACTACCTGACTTCAAATAATACTACAAAACCGTAGCAATCAAAACAGCATGGTGATTGATACAAAAACAAGGCACAGACCAATGGAACAGCATAGAAAGCCTAAAGGTAAACCCATTCATCTACAGCCAATTGATTTTCAACAAACATGCTAAGAACACACATCAGAGAAAGAAAAGTCTCTTCAATAAATAGTGTGGGAAAAATTTAGGTATCCACATGCAAAAGAGTGAAGCTAGACTCCCATCTCTCACCATTTACCACAATGAACTCAAAATGGAAAGACTTAAATGAAAAACTGAAAACTATGGAATTACTAGAAGAAAACAAATGAGAGACGCTTTAGGGCATCAGAACGGGAAAGGATTTGGGGCACATGACCCCCAAAGCACAGAAAACAAAAGCAAAACTAGACAAATGTAATTATATCATTACTAAAAGCTTCTGCACAGCAAAGAAACATGCTTCTCTCTCTTTATATTGAGTATGCTGAACCGGGGCCTCAAACACACGGTCTGGATCTGCTTCCAGTCAAAATATCTTTAGTCCTCTTTGTAAATATTCTTCTTTATTTAGGTATCATAACATATTAAATAACCTCTATATTTAAGTATCTTATTTTACAGCAACTCTTAAAGAAATCAACATGCCAATATGTTGCTTTATTACACATCTCTCCTTCACCTGCAGGAGTCAAAAGCCAATCCTGAATGTTTCATTCATATTTAGGCTATTTAAATTGAAGATCTTTCTGGCTATTTATTTCTCTGCACCAGAAACTTCAAGCCTTTAAGTGTCTTCTGATGGCTTCCAAGTTAATCAAAGGGAAGACTGCATCCCTACCTGTTACTCCCCACCTGCCTTTCTCTTTATAATACAAACAACAGAAAGAAAGTTTGATGGGGAGTGTGCCTGTGGTGAAGGTATAACAGGGCCGTGCAGTTAGGATCTTTCCAATCCTGGGACATATTCTTAGTGAATTTAATTCCCTCTCTAATTCCCTTTCTAACTTTTAGAAAAGAAGCCCTTCAATGCAGATGGGCCCATCAGTTCCTAGTTTTGTGACTGAAACTCTCAGAGTTTTCCTCTTCCCTTCTATATGACAGATCCTGCCTTCTGAACCAGGTAACACACATATATATTAGATTATTATATTTCATTTAATATTTCATTTAGTATTATATTTCTGTATATATATAGAAAGAGAGAGAGAGAGAGAGAGAAAGAATCAAAGAACCTAGTATGGTACTTGCTGTATAAGAGGAGTTTGAGATGTGAGGTCTTCACCCCTCCCTCCATCTAGACAACACCTCAGGACAGTGGCCCTCAAACTGCCTTTTTAATCAAAACATGATTCTAATACAAGGAGTTGACTGATCATACTCTCAGAGATCCTGCTTTAGAATCATAGAAGTATCTGAAGACAGACCTGGAAGAGACTCCAAATTATCTCATTCAACACCTACTCCCCATTTTGTTGATAGGGAGACCAAGTTTTACGTGACTCACCTAAGGTCACATAGGGAGGCAGTAGCTGGGCTAAAACGAGAACTCGGGTTCCCTGACTCATAGGGTGACTGGCTATACCAGGTGGCCACCTCCTCTGTATCAGGAAACAGTGCCTTTCCTGGCTCTGGCTGAGTTTGCTTCCAACGGCTCCTTGGCGAGGGCTTAAGTTTTCAGTTCTTTTAATCAAGTCTTCTGGGAATTGTTTCTGTAAGGATTACTCCTTTATAGCAGCCTATATATATTCTTTATAGAGCCTTATTGAGAGTATTTTCAAGTTAGAAAAATTTCTTCCTTTATTTCTTTAATTACAGTGGGTACTTTGCTATTCTTTAACATTTTTCTTCTAGAATCCTTCTTAATTGAAGTGACATCTTATTGTAATGACCCTTTTTTCATTTTCTTTTTTTTTTTTTTTTTGAGTTTTTCCCTTCACTTGGTTAGTTTAGCTAAGGTTTGTCAATTTGTTTATCTTTGCAAAGAATCAAATCTTTGTTAAATTGACCCTTAGTACTGTTGTTTCAGTTTCTATTTCATTTTATTCCTGCCCTGATCTTTATTATTTATTTCCTTCTACAGATTTTTAAAAAATTTGTAGCAGCTTTATTAATGAATATTTGACACACAATTGCATGAAGTATCTAATTTGTGAAGTTTTGTCATAGGCATATATCTATGAAATCATCATCACAATCAAGCTAAAGAACATACCTAATATTCTCAAATATTTCTTTTGTCCTTTGTAATCCCTTTCCATATAACCATGGGATTAAGTATATATTAAACCTTATTAAAATGAGATGTTTTCTTTTAATTGAACTTTTATAGTCCCTCTACTGATTTTAGAGTTAGTTTGTTCTTGTTTTTCTAAGACATTGAGATGCAGAATTAGGTTATTTATTTGAGTTCTCTTTGTTTTTTAAATGTAAGCACCCAGAGCTATAAACTTCCCTCCTGGCTCTGCTTTCACTGATCCCATAGGCTCTGGTATGTTGTGTTTCCATTTTTCATTTGATTTTAGAAATTTTAAATCCCTTCCCACCTCCCAATTTCTTCAGTCATCCATTCTTTATTCAAAAGTGTATATCATTCCGTCTTCCTGTGTTTGTATAATTTGTGTAGTTTCTTTGGCTATTGACTTCCGGTTTCATTCTGTTATGATGTGATAAGATGTAGGTAATTATTTCAATTTTTAAAAATGTGTTGATCTTACTTTGTGGTGTAATATAGGATCTATTTTAGATCAAGTTCTCTGTGCTGATAAATAGAATGTGTATTCTGCAGCTGTTAGATGGAATATCCTATAGATGTCTATTAAGTCCATTTGATCTGTAGTGGATGTAACTCTAATTTTCTTTGTTGACTTTGTATTTGAATGATCTATTAGTGAGAGGGTGTTACTAAAACAACCCACTGTCATGGTACTGGAGCCTCTCTGTAGTAGCATTAGTATTTTAAAACTGGGTGCTCTGAAGTTAAGTGCATATATATTTAGAATCATTATATCTTCTTCATGAATCATTTCCTTTATCTATATGTAGAGATTTTCTTTGTCTCTACTAACTGATTTTGGCTTAAAGTCTGTCTTGTCAGTGGTATAGCTACTCTCACCTGCTTTTGGATTCCATTAACTTAGAATATCACTTTCCAGTTATTTAATTTCCTGTCTGTTTATATCTGCATTGGTGAAGGGAGTTTCTTGTGGGCAGCATATTATTGGGGTTCTTAGTTTTTAATCTGATGAGCCAATCTGCATCTTTTATTTGGAGAATGGAGACCATTTACATTCAGGGTTATTATTGAAAGGTACATATTTATTCTTCTCATTTTTGTTTTTGTTTTTCTTCTGGTTGTTTGAATGTTCTCTATATATTACTTCCTCTCTTACTTATATTAGAAGTTTTATGGTTTTCTATGATAATAATGTTTGATTCTTTCCTAGTCCTCCTTTGCTTATCTAATCTCCTAGTGAGATTTATTCTTCCCATGCTCTCATGATTGTGCTTATCCTTCTTCTTCTGGTTGTAAGAGTACCATAAGTATCTTTTATAATGATGGTTTAGCATTCACAAATTCCCTTAGTTTATGCTTATCATGGAAGTTATTTCTTCTTTCATTGTGAAAGGTATCTCGCTGGGTATAGTAATCTAGTTTGGCAGTTATTTACTTTCAGGACTTGAAATACATAATTGTATACTTTCTTGTCGTTTAGAGTTTTTTTCTCAGAAATAGTCTTTTACTCTGATGAGTTTACCTTTAAACGTAATGGTGTTTCTCTCTTGCAGTATTTGATATTCTTTCTTTCTTCTGTACTTTGGCAGGTTAACTACAATATGTCATGGAGAGGTTCTTTTCTAGTTCTGTCTGTTTGGGGTTCTAAATGCTTCCTGTACCTGGATGTCCATCTATTTACCAAGAGTTGGGAAATTTTCTGCTATTATTTCATGGAATAGGCTTTCTATGCCTTCAGCTTGTAGTCCTTCTCCGTCATCTATTCCACTGATACCTATGTTTGGTCTTTTAATGGTGTCCTAGAGATCTTGTATGTTCTATTCATTCTTTCTTCTTTTTTATTACTATCCAAATGCTGATTGCTTGACTTTGTTTTCAAGCCATGATATTCTTTCTTCTGCTTGGTCTAGTCTATTGGTGAGGTTTTGACTGATTTTTTAATCTGATATTGAGCTTATTCAAATTTCTGTTGGGTTCTTTTTCAAAATCTCTATCTCTTTATTGAATCACTCATTTATCTCATTCACTGTCTTCCTTAATTAATCCAGCTATTTATTTGAATCCTCCTGGAATCACCACACCTGGCTCATTGAGCTTTTTAAAAGTAATTCTTTTGAGTTCTTTGTCTAGCATTTCATCCACTTTGGAATCAGTTACTAAAGAGTTGCAAACTTTAACTGGGGGTTGTAGCTCAATGGTAGAGTGTTTGCCTAGCATGTGTGGGGCACTGAGTTTCATCCTCAGCACCACATATAAATAAAATAAAGATATTATGTCCATCTGCTACTAAAATATTTTTTAAAAAAGAGTTATAAGCTTTAGGAGGTGTAATGTTGCCTTTTTTATATTTCTTGTGTTTCTATTTTAAGATTTGTGCATATGTTGGGATGAATATCTCTTCCATTTTTTTTTTTTGGTACTGGGGATTGAACTCAGGGCTACTTGACCACTGAGCCACATCCCCAGCCCTATTTTGTGTTTTATGTAGAGACAGGGTCTCACTGAGTTGCTTAGCACCTCGCCGTTGCTGAGGCTGGCTTTGAACTCGTGATTCTCCTGTCTCAGCCTCCCTAAGTTCTCTTCCACTTTTATATGAGGGTCTTCACAGTAAATAGCCTTCTCTTGACAAAGTGCCCTGGGATATCAGTTTGTGTAGTGTTGGGTTAAATTCCAATTGGACTTGTTTTCCTGTGGATTTTTGGCTGTGATTAGTGGGCTAAATCTGTTTCACATTAGGCTCCCTCCAAGTGCCTCTAAGAATCTAGTTTAAGAAGACAGATTAAGCTTATTTTCAGAGGCAATGATGGGTGAAAATGCTAATCATTACCCCCAGATTCACCCCCACTGTGGCAGAGGCTGCCATCTTTTTAAAAAAATTTATTCTAATTAGTTATACATGACAGTAGAATGCATTCTGAAACATCATACATAAATGGAATATAACTTCTCATTCTTCTGGTTGTACATGATATAGAAATCACATGGATCATATAGTCATATATGCACATAGGGTAATAATGTCCAATTTATTCTACTATCCTTCCTACTCCAAAATCCCTTCCCTTCCTTTCACTCCCCTCTGCCTAATCCGAAGTACCTCTATTCTTCCTTAGAAGCCCACCTTACTTCTTTATTGTGAATTAGCATCTGCATATCAGAGAAAATATTCAGCCTTTGGTGTTTGGGGATTGACCTATTTTGCTTAGCATAATATTTTCCAGCTTCATCCATTTACTGCCAAATGCCATAATTTCATTATTCTTTAAGGCTGAGTAATATTCCATTATGTTTATATACCACATTTTTTTTATCCATTCATCTATTGAAGGACACCTAGATTGGTTCCATAGTTTAGCTATTGTGAGTTGAGCTGCTGCAAACATTGATGTGGCTGCATTATTGTAGTATGCTAATTTTAAGTCCTTTGGGTATTGTATTAGTCGGGGTTCTCTAGAGGAACAAAATCAACAGGAAGTATAATTATAAAAGGAGGACTTATTAGGTTGGCTTATGTGACCATAAGCTGGATAGTCCACAATGGCCCTCTGCAGGCTGGAGAGCTAGAAGAACCAGTAGCTGCGTAGTCCAAGAGGCTGAAGCTCCAGAACAAGAGGGATCAATGATGCTATTTTAGTCGGAGACCAAATGCTTCTGGAGAATCACTAGCAGAGTCCACTTTGGAAAAATGAAGAAGTGAAAGTCCAATATCCTCAGACAATTGCAGCAGTAATCAAGAACTTGTGCAAGAAGAATCGAGCTTGCATCTGCTGCTGCTTCCTTGTTCTTCCAATTTTTATTCCATCCAAGCCATCATCATATGGGTCAGTGCTGCCCATGCTTAGAGAGGGTCTCCATTTCAGTTGGCTATCCCACATGCCAATCATTCCTAGACACACCCTCATTGGCACACCCAAGCCCTCTTAATCCTCAGCATCTCTTAATCCAATCAAATTGACAATTCAAATTAACCATTACAGATATATACCAAGGAGTAGGATAACTGGGTCAAATGATGGTTCTATTCCAAGTTTTCTGAGAAATCTCCCTACAGCTTTCCATAATGGTTGCACCAATTTGAAGTCCCACCAGCAATGTATGAGTGTGCCTTTTTCTCCATGTCCTTGCCAATATTTATTGTTGCTTATGTTCTTGATAACTGCCATTCTGACTGGGGTGAGATAAAATCTTAGAATAGTTTTGATTTGCATTTCTTTAATTGCTAGAGATATTGAATATTTTTTCATATATTTGTTTATCAATTATATTTCTTCTTTTGAGAAGTATCTGTTCAGTTTCTTAGCTCATTTACTGGTTGGTTTATTTGTTTTTATGGTGTTAAGTTTTTTGAGTTTTTTATATATCCTGGAGATTGGTGCTCTATCCGAGGTATATGTGGTCAAGATTTTCTTCCATTCTGTAGGCTCTCTTTTCACGTTATTGATTGTTTCCTTTGCTGAGAAGCAGCTTTTTAATTTGAATCCAACCCGTTTATTGATTCTTGATTTTATTTCTTGCTCTTTAGGAGTCTTGTTAAAAAAGTCAGTTCCTAAGCTGACATGGTGAACATTTGGGCCTAATTTTTCTTCTATTAGGGACAGAGTCTCTGTTCTAGTGCCTAATTCTTTGATCCACTTTGAGTTGAGTTTTTTGCAGGATGAGAGATAGGGGTTTAATTTTATTTTGCAACATATGGATTTCCAGTTTTCCCAGCACCATTTGTTGAAGAGGCTATTCTTTCTCCAATGAAAGTTTTTGGCACCTTTGTGTAGTTTGTGATAACTGTATTTATGTGGGTTTGTCTCTATGTCTGTTTTGGTGCCAATACCATGCCATTTTTAATTACTATGACTCTGTAGTATAGTTTAAGGTCTGGTATTGTCATGCCTTCTGCTTCACTCTTCTTGTTAAGGATTGCTGTGGCTATTCTGGGTCTCATATTTTTGCAAAAGAATCTCATGATTGCTTTTTCTAGTTCTATGAAGAATGTCATTGGGATTGGAGGCTGCCATCTTAATGGCCTATGTGATAGTCTCCAATCCTGAGAAGGTAGCAGAATTATTCAAGGAATTTTCCAAAGATCTAGATTTCCTGGCTCTACTCCAGATTGCTTATAGCAAAATTTTCTAGCATGGATCTTAGAAGCTATACTCTGAAAACCTCCCAAGAAACCATTTTAGATAGGAAATTTGTCTATCAAATGCAAGAGTGCAACAAAGTATAAACATTTAAACTTTAAATTTTATGGCAAGCAAAGTCAATACACAAGTTATAGTTTGGGGCAAACAGTCCCAAATAGGGGAAGATGGTAGGTGTGTTAGGCAAGGCAGCTCTAACTGCTGTACATGTGAACCCATTATGCTCTGAGGCTTAACACAATAGAGATTAAGTTCTTTCATATCCAGTCCAAAATGCATGATTCTGTCTGGCATGTAGCCATCCTCCAGGCAGAGGTTCAGGAACACAGACTTCTTTCACTTTGTGCATTGCCACCTTTAGCATGGCTTCCAGGGTTGTTGTGGGAGAGAAATTAATAGCAATTAGTATGGGTCAAGCCTGGAAGTAGAACTCACCTCCAGCCACACTTCCTTGGCTAGAACTTACTCCATCAATGTACCTTAGCATAAGGGAGATTGGGACATGCGGTCTGGCTGCTCTTAAGAGGATGGAGAAACAGATTAGGTGAGCTTCTAGCCTGTCTCTACCCCAAAAGATTAATATTTTACAAACTAATAACAAAAAGTAAGTGATCCGCTTAAAAATGGGCAATGGATATGGATAGTTTATTCACAGAAGCACAAATCCAAGTGACTAATGAACATTAAAAGATGCTCACATTCACTGGTAGGCAGAAAAACGAAAAAAAAAAAGGGCTATTATTTCCTACCCATCAAATTGACAGAAATTAAAAAAAAAGGGGGCTATTATTTCCTACCCATCAAATTGACAGAAATTAAAGGGTGATGACACCTAATACTGGTGGGAAGCAGGAAAAAATACACTTGTGCACTATTGGTAGAAATGGAAATTGGTACAACATTTTGGAAAGCCATCTGTCACTAACAATTAAAATTAAAAACACACATCCTTCCAACCATTCCAGGGATGCTCTCTGACAGAATAGAAGCAGTGTGTATGGATAACTGTATCCTAGGATAGTTGTTGCAACATTATTCACAGTGACAAAAATAGGACATAGTTCCCACCAATAAGGGAATAGTTTAATGAATCATAAATATTACTGTTATAGAATATTTTGTAGTTTTAAAAAGGTGACTAAGAGGTATTCTTATGTGGCATTACTAAATGAGAAAATAAAGAGTCAGAGAAATGTACATGATTCTTTTTTTTTTAAAAAAAGAATAAATTAAAGGACAATCCCTGATTTCCCTTTTAAGCCCCTCTCTCTCTTATCATCACAATCACCACCACCACCATCATCAATTGACACTTGCATGTGTATCTATGTGTGATTGATGAATAAAGAGATAGATTGTTAAAATTGGCAGCCTGGACCACCAAGGAGTGTGGGTGAAAAAAATGAAGGAGGAACAAGAAGGTAACTAACTCTTCATATTTAATATTGAAATTAAAGAGACAGTGAAAAAACCAGCGTGTATGATAAGCCCTCATAAAAGTTAAATATGTGTGCATGAATTTATGGCCATTAATGTGTTAGTCATGAGCATCTCAGGGTGGAATTTAGGTGAGTTTTGCCTTCTTCCTTTTATCATTATACATTGTTTAAAATTTTAGAATAAATTGTCATATAAATAGCCTCTTTAGTATATAAAAATAAGTTTCCTTAATGATTCTGATGATCAACCAGCTTTTATCACAAGGATTTGACTACTTAGCTTAAAAAATGGAATTTCAAGCATCAGAACGCAGAGTGTTAGGAAACCATTTCTGGGTGGGGAAGCCTACTAACCAGAGGCTACTCCCTATGATCACTTCTACTTGGAGCATGCTTAGATTGGCTTGGAGGGGAATTGATCAGCCTGGGCATGAAATATCTTCCTTAGAGTCTAGGGAATGTGAGGATTGACTCCTTGTAGACATCAGTTAGTTTGGGTTCACGTGCTGGCTCTTAGCATCTGAAACTTCTCGGTCAAGTACAGGGTGCAAGGGAGAGAGGTTGGTGGCAGGAAGGCATTGATTCTAGTGGGTGGGGCAGTGGCCATGCAGCCAAAAAGACTGGGGTTTAAGTATACTCTCAACCACTCACTACCCACATAACCTTGGACTTGTTATTTCACCTGCCTAAATCTGCTATGAGGAAGCGTGACAATGTGTGTGGATGCTGGAGATGTCCCAGCCATTTTGTGTGTGTATGACTTTGTAGGAAAGCATGGGGTCATGAGCCTGTTGAGAGCTCATTGCTCAGCTTAGTGGGTCATGGAGGAACAAGAAGCATCATCACGGTGAGGAGTCGGGGCTGTCTCTTGACAAGAGAGGTTTTAAGACTCCTGTCCTCCTTGACCTAAGCTTCAGCTTCTTGTCCTTTTCCTGGCAAATTCTTGTGGATTGGGATTAGGTGAATGTTATGTACTGAGTGTGTCTTTTCCAAATTCAAATGTTGAAGCTGTAACCCCAGTGTGTGTATATTTGGAGTGGGGTCTCTCAGGAGATAATGAAGGTTAAATGAGGTCATAATGGTGAGGTCCTGCTCCAATAGAGTTAGTGTCCTAACAAGAAGAGACAACAGACAGCTATTTCAGTCAGCTTTTTCACTGCTGTGACAAAAGGACCCAATCAAAACTGTAGAGGAGGAAAAGTTTATTTGAGGCCTCATGGTTTCCAAAGTCTTAGTCTATAGAAGGCCAGCTCCACTCTTCGAGGCTCAAGGTGAGGCAGAACATCACCGTGGGAGAGTGTGGCAGAGGGAAGCAGCTCACATGTTGATCGGAAAGCAGCAAGAGAGTCCACTCACCAGATACAAATACATACCTAAAGCCACGCCCCAATTCCCACCTCCTCCAGCCACACCCTACCACTTCAGTTGCCATTCAATTAATCCTCAGCAGGCGATTAAATCACTGATTCGGTTAAGACTCTTACAACCCTCAGTTTTCCTCTGAATCTTCTTGCACGGCCTCACACAACCTCATATCCAAACCATAACTACAGCACTCCTTCTGTGTGCACTCACCAAAGAAAGGCCATGATAAGAAGCAGTACGTCTTCCCTCTGCAGGTTAGGAAGTAGCCCTCACCTGCTGGATCCTGATCTCGTGCTTTCTGGCCTCCAGAACTGTGAGAAATAAATTCTGCTGCATACTCCATGCAGTCTGTTAGTTTGTTATGGTAACCTGAGCAGATTAATTCAGTGAAGCTTCAGTTATAGATAATAAAATTCCTTCATTCCATTGTCTAGTGACAGTGTGCTCCTCAAGATGACACAGAACCCATGACCTTCCCTGCTGTGCCGAGCAGGGAGACAGATGCATAGCATAATGAAGTCTCTTTCCTGCCAGATGGGGAAGTAAGGGTGCTCCTGGAGCAAAGAGAGTGAGTGACATAGAGATCAATGCCTATAACTCAAGATTTGCTAAGGAGGTCTCCAAGCATGTTTTCTTTTTGTTTTAAAAGCTGGGAAAGTTCACATAAAAATCTTGACTTTTACTTCCTTGTGAAAAATTAGTCTCTGGTCACACCGGGGGCCCCAATTTCCACATGGAAGCTGCTTCCTTCAGAGACACTGTGAGCTCTTCGTTTATCATTTCCCCACTGCTCCCTATTGTATCCTTGCTCAGGACCTCACTTCTGCTACCTTTTATTTAGATTCCTGACATAAACTGTTGTTTTCTTAATGCTTGCAAATATGCACAATTAATTGAGGATTCCTCCTTCACCTTCCCATGTTAGCCAGTGAGCAAGGTTGACTGAAACCAGGTCCAAAATCGAGATGCTGACACTCTGAAAATCATCCGGCACCATTTTGTATCAGACTCAGGAAATTTCAGAGCTGAGAGGGACCTTGGGGATCATGCAGTGTAAGCATTTCATTTTCCAGTGTGGAACAGAATTGCAGAGAGGTGAAGCCACCTGGTCCAGGTCACACAACTAGGTAGCAGAGCCAAGAGGAGAACTCAAGTTTTCTGCTGATTAGTCCACTGCTTTTCCACTCTGATAAATTATTGTTTTTTTCCCTCCTATTATCTTTGTATAAAAAGAAAAGTAGCAGTTTGCCACATAGATTTGGGAAAGTATTGTCATGTGGTATTTAATCCCTTTTCTTCACACTGTCAGAGGAATTATTAAAAGAAAATTATTGGAAAGTGCTAGCCATGTATTACGGCTTCCAAGCCCACCAGCACAGATGTCCACTGGCAAAATTGAAATAAAATTGGAAGAAATTAAAAGTTATTTTGTCTTCCAGTTCCTAGTAATAAAAAATTCTTGCTGCAGATAAGTGCTCAAGCTTAGTCTCCTCCCCCTTATTATTAAACAAAAGCAGAACACAACAAAAATAGAAATGAATGCAGAAATCTGCTCTGGTTTCTTCTTTTGTGTACCAATGTTTTTGTTGGTCAAATCACATTATGGAGCATCCATTACAACAGCTTTTCTTTAGAGGCCCCAAAGTAACTATGAAGGATGTGAAAGACTGATCCTTGTAAAGAAGGACTGTGTGAGAGCTCCATCTCTTTGAGCCCCTTTATCCATAAACTGATGGTAGGGGGAGTAATTCAGTATTCAATTCATTAAAGAATGAACAAGATGAGACGTTGAATGAACTGATGGGTAAGGTTATGAATTCGAAGCCAGAATTCCTGGGCTCCAATCCCAACATGGTCATTAACTAGCAGTCTGACTTTGGACACAATCCTTTTGTTGGTTCCTTATTGGTGAAAAACAAAGGTAATATATGGGTCCTTGCCCTCCAGGGTTATTTGAAGGACTCAAAATGCTAAGTCCCTGTGTCTGACTTCATAACTGTTATCTGGACCTTTGTGGCAGGCAACTAAGACTCTCTCCTTGACTAAACTTTAGTTGGGATCCTCTAAACCTCTTCTTAACCAGGTCTTGATCTTGGGCTTTTATATCTTGGCTAAATCCTTGCTAAGTCCAGGAAAAAAACCTTGCTAAGCCACTTTAGAGAAAATCCCTATCCTTGATATCTAATCACTAGGTCTGCCTTTAGCAAGATCCTTTTAAGTTGGTTTAGCAAGAATCCTCCTACCCTTGATGTCTGCTCTTAGTAATTTTCTATATCCACTGACCCTTTGGCTCTGCTCCTTGGTATAAATTCCCACTTGTCCTTGTATGTGAAGTCAAACCCCATCTCTCTACCTTATTATAGTACCCCTATCTCAATAGTTCTGAATGAAATATTCCTTGCTATTTTAACACATGTCAGAATAAATTTTTTTCTTTAGCAAGAGAAGAGGGTGTTCTGGAGATGAGAACCAACATGAGTTAGGGAGAATTAATGAGGACCTGGTAAGAATTTTGTCTTCAGTAGACTGAAGACTGAGAATGAGGCAGAAAATAGGTATGAGAGACTGCCTGCTGGCCCTCACTGGGTATCTGCAACCTGGTGGGGCCACTGTGGGTCCAGAGTCCCACCCCAACTTCGCAAGTTCAAAAGTATGATTCATCAGAGCAGCCAAGAGTTGAGCAGGTATGAGTACAAGGTACAAATCTCACAAAGACCCTTGTTTCATATACATCTGAATTCTGATTATTATTATTATTAAGGGTCCTTGATCAAGTCACTTAATCTCTAACACTTAGTTTTTCTATATATAAATTATGAATAATAAAACTGTCTTTTCAGGTGTTCTGATGATCTGAGATAATATATGTTGAAAGCTAGGAAGAACAAATCAGCCAGTAAGTAGTTACTGTTCCCTGGGCTCTGGAGATTGAATCAAACTCAAAAGAGCAGGATCTATAAACTATGATGCAAATTAGTTAATTCATTGGGAGTGAAATACTTGCCAGGCACCAGAAGACTTATGGCTGCCCTCCAGGATCTCACTTTCCCATCACATTTCCTGGGACATTGGATCAGTACTGTGAGGGCTGCATGGGAAGCAGAAGCACTCCCAGCAAAGACTGGCACAGCTGATGGTGCCTGCCCACCTCCGTGTTTGCTGCACATACCTGAGGGCTCCTTGCTACAAATAACCTGACACTCTAGGCCCTGGGGCTTTCCCCCTGATCAGGGGAATACTCTGAGCTCATATTTAGGACATTTCTGGAAGTGCATGAGGGTTATTACTCTTAGAGGCAGTCCCCAGACAACTAACCAACTAACCCCTAGGTTAGAAGAACTCTGAGGCATGTTCTTCACCATCTCCTACAGCTCTATGGTGGAAGTGAGCTCAGTTGTCCAGTGTATCTTGCTTGATAACACACCCCCTATTCAGTGCTTTCCCATCTCTGTCTCATTTCCTATACCTCACCTATATTGCCTGGGGTTACCTCACAAACAAACTACTTACGTGTGTATCTTTGCCTCAGAGTCTGCTTCAACCTAACACAAAGGGTGATGTTCCTATAGGTGTCCCAAGCTGTGGTGGGACATCTGGAGTGGGTCTGGGAGGTCCACTCATATACTTCCTTTGGAATGACTTCAGTCAGAGAATAATGACATCAGTCTCCTTGCAGAGGACCTGTTAGGCATCAGCCAGTACTATCTCCAAGACCCATGTCTGCTGGTCAGCAGTTGAGGTGTCCATTTTATCTACTACCTCAAGCTTCATACCTCCAGCACTTTCTCCCTTTATCCTGAGGTTCTGAGGTTCTCTTGTGAGGAGTTCATTGACCTTGCATGAATGAGCATAGATTTCTTGAGCTCAGAGGGGGGCTGAACTGGGGGATTTGTGGCTTGAGGGTGTTCTGAGTCCAAGAAAGTGGAGGACTTACTTGACTGGAAGGACAAGGGGAAAATCTGAGAATTGTGTTGAGAGGAGAAACCTGGCTTGGAAGTGGAAAGGTGATTTTTGCTTTCGCAAGAGAGTGTTGACATGGGGCTGTGGAGAGCTGAGGCAAGAAGGGAATTTATATTGCTGGGCCCAGGTAACATGCAGGATTTTTACACTTACACTCTCCTTTAATTCTTGCACAAGCCTGTAGGTAGGCCTTATCACTTAATTTCAAAGATAAAGGACCAGATTTCCCAAAGCCAGCTGGCTTGGCCCCTATGTGCTGGAGCTCGGGTTGGAGCCTGGCTATGCCCTTCCCCACTGGTGCTGGTGGGAGGCTTGATGAGTGACAGGCATAGACAAAGGATAGAGTGCAGGAGGAAAAGATGGGAAAGAGATCTCACATTCAACGTAACACAGGGTCACACACATGGGATTCTTGGAGAAACTGGAGGACCAGAGATTTGACTTTGCTGAGCTGATGCCTTGGGCTTCACCTTTGTACCTTTGCTAGGCTGGTAGGGTGACCTGGCAGGGGATGTGAAAGAGGGAGTGGTGTGTGGTGAGGAGCAGGGAGAGAGATTGAAATTAGATAATTTTCTGCACTGTCTCCTGTGTTCTAGCTCAGTGGTCACTTGTTTCTTCCTCCAAGATTTTTGAACCCTGGGCTTCAGGTTCAGAAATGGTGGTCTATTGGTGCTGACTCCACTCTCTTCTTTATGAAGGAGGCTGGGAGGCAATAAGACCATTGAGCACTTGGGCTGGAGGTACCCAAGCTCTTGGTATTACAGATGAAAGTGAAAGTCCAAAGAGACCAAATTGGTTGGTTTAGATTCATGAAAAAGCACAGTTGGATCAGAAGGTAGATAGCCTGACTTATTAATCCATCTAGCAAGTAGATATTGAGTGCCTCCTCTGTGCCAGCACTGTGCTGGGCCCATAGACCGCAGAAACTCGCCTTTCTGGAACCTTTTCAAATCCTACCTTCCCCATTGTAACACAAGATTCCATCTCTTCTTGGCTCTTTTCCTCCCTCACCGCTGAATACCTCCCATGCTCTGGGCCTTGTTAGGGGCGGTGGAGGAATTAAAGGAAGTCTCAGCACTTGGAGGTCATAATGAGGTGCTCTACCCCAGGCTCGGTGGCTGTGCCTAGCCCCTCTGCCAGGTGGCTGGTCACTGCTGGCCTGCCACTGCAAGTCCTCACCCCACTTCCCAGAGCCCATCTCATTTCCCTCTGCTTTTCCACATCCACGTTCCCAGCATTTGTCATTCACATCGGCATCCTCCAGTTTCCTCACTCTGCCAACTGCTCCTGGGCTGTCTCCAATCTGACTCTTTCCAGGGGATTAAGTGGCTGTCCAAGGTTACAAAGCAATTCCAGCCTGAGCTCAGGCCTTTGTACTCAAGATGAATTCAACTCAGAGTGGGAGGGATCTATTAATTTTTGAAAACTTACCAGAAATACTGCATATTCCATGGATAATCTTTTATTTAAAAAAATATAACCTTTTACAAATCAGATCAAATTCCAAATGTGTTTCTTTTCTACTCAGATCTGCCTATTCTACGTATCATCTCTTTCCTGAATGACTAACTTGACTTTCAAGGCTTTATTTTTTGCCTATCAAGGAGACCTGAGTTCCAATTTCAGCTCCTTTCCTTAGCAGTGCTGTGATTTTGAGCAAGTTGCATAACTAGCATCTGTGGGCCTTGGTTTCCCTTTCTGTAAAATTGGAAACTTTGATCCACCTCTCTGGTTACTGAGATCAGAAAAGTGAAAATGCAGGAGGAGTGTTTAGTTAACACTAGTTTCTTTCCCTGTTGGCTGTGCCCAAGGGATTCCTTCTCATAGAATGGACATTCATATTTTTTGGATTGGAGTTGCTCACCCTTTATGCTGGGGATGGGGTTGGCATTGAGAAGTCAGGTTCAGCTCATTCTTGTCAGGGTGGGAAATAGTGCTGAGGGATTCTATGGGGAACAGAAGGTCCTGACTCTGTGTGGCCTGGTTGCTGGTCTCTGGGGGAGCCCCCAGCCTAACCTTGTGGTGGAGATATTTGTGGCTCCTCCCTGGACCCTTGTGTTGTGTGCTATCCATCTTGGGCTATGGGGAAGCCAGGCAGGAAATGATCGTGGTCATGTGGTCAACAGGCAGAACAGTCTCTCTGGGGTCAGGGCTCAGCTCTGCACCTGGTGTGTGTGTGTGTTTCCTCATAGCTCCACAGGAAGCCTGGCTGGTGGAGAGCAGAGAAGGGGAGTAGGAAGGACTTATTTGTGGCCTAGGGAACCTCTGTTCCTGTCTCCTCATCCAGCCTTGGCTAAGCAATCTCTTCCATATTGATTCTGTGATGTCCACAGGATCTCAGCTGGTGGCCAGACACCTTGTCCGGGCAGCAGGTCTGTGCATCAACTTTGTGTGGCCTGGAGGGTGGTATGGCTCCCCCTCACATTTTGTTTACCCATCTAATCAAAGAGGTCAGGCTGACCCCAATCCAGGAAGGCCCAAGTCTCTAAGAGCCAGACCCAGAGGTGCTCTGGCATAGATACAGTTGAAAAGATACTGGAGGGCAGCTGCATGTAATTGGTGGCCTGAGTGCCGAGTGCCATCAGCTGTAAGGAAGCCTGGAGCTGGCCTGGTAAACCGCAGAGAGAGTTGGTAATCCCTCCTGCCTATCCCAGCCAGTCCACCCACACTCACCTCTACCTCCCCATACTGGTCACTACAGCTGTCAGTCTAAGAACCAGGCTGCTTCCTCTTTCTCCCACAGGAACCACATCTTCTGCTCATTTTGACCATTTGTGAAAATGCAAGAATAAAGCTGCCTAGGAATGACATGTGGGTCCTCACCAGGCTTCAGCAAAACCCTTGGGATCAGGAGGTTCTGTTATAAAACCCATAACATGAGTTTGTGGGCAGTAGTGGCTTTGCCTATTGTCACTAAGTACATATGTCCCCGTATAAATGTGTCTGTTTTGATAGAATCTCCAGAAATGACTGCATCCTGTAATTTAGAATAAAGAGCCCTGGGCACTGGAACAGTGTTGGGGGTCAGTCACTCCTTGTTTTCACTGTGGAGCTATAAAATATGAACCCCTCTAGGATATAGGATTGGGCATTGCCCAGGCTCTGCTTTCAGGAAGATGCCAGACTTCAGACCCATCCATAGGATAGCTCCAATGGTTAACCCTGAAAACACTTTCCTCAAGATCTGAAAGCTTAATTCTCTTAGATATGAATCATTATGATCCCTCTTTGTAACCCCACTATTTATGGAGTAGGAGCCTAAAAAAATGCATGTTGAGGGTATGAGGTTTGGATGCCTGTTACATGTTATCAGTCATGCTAACCACAGGGCAAAGAAGTAGTCAGTATTTCCCAGTCAATAAGCAGGTGGCAAGGCAGGGGAACTAAAGAGAGCTTTTGTCTGTTTGAGGGTTGTCCATGTCAGACTCTATTTATCCCTTTAATCAGGGATGCCAGTTGTATATGACTTATTTTTAGCCATCTTCAGGAGCCCAGACAAGACAGCCACAGGTGGTTCATCCCAGAGATATCAGGGAAGAATGATGTCCTTACCCTGTTGGTCTCAGTTACCCTGACTCTCTCTGAGGAGTCTGTATATAGTCCAGGCATCTCTCCAGGTTGCTGCTGCTGTGTCTCCTGTGAATAACATCGGAAATGGAGAGACCGTTGTCACTGAGGCTCACAAAGCCTCACAAAAATATGAAAGGTCTGTGGATGTTTCCCTGGTGATGTGACATAGTTTCCAGGTTGGGTAAAATGGTTATCCGGGAACATGAATGTCCCCTGCAGAACCCTGGGAGGCAGATGAAGGAAGGACAGCAAGTAGGAGCTTGTCCGCCTCTGCCTGGGAAATTTCTCTCTCTTTTTCTATTAGAATGAGACAAAAGCTGGCATCAAATTAACCCCAGAAGACACAAGGAAAAGATTGCCATAAAGCCTGCACTGCTCAGCATGAAGAGGAAAATAGCAGATGAGGCACTTAGACTGAGAGACATTGGACATTGCAGGGACCCTAGGGCGCATCTGTTCTGGACACCTCTTTTTAGAAGTATGTGGCTTAGTTTCCAAACAGTTGGAGATGTCTTATCTTTTTTAAACAATAGATTTATTAATCTATGATTCACATATAATACAGTTTCACCATTGAAAGTATACAATTCAAAGGCTGAGGTACATTAACAAATTGTGATAAAAATATATGCAACAAAATTTTTTGTTTTAGTGATACAAGTCTACAATTCAGCATCCATAATTACATTCACATGGTTGTGCAGCCCATCACTGCCATCTATTTCTAAAAGCTCTTCATCACCCCAAGCACACACTCTGTCATCACTGAACACAAATTCCCCACTTTCTCCTCCTTGTAACCTCTGATAATGTCAGGTTTTCTTTCCTTACCTAGGAGATTGTCCACTCTAGGTACCTCATGTAAGTGGAACCATACAATTATTTGTCCTTTTGTATCTGCCTCATTCCACTCAGCATAATGTTTCAAGGTTAAACCACATCAGAACATGCACCAGAACTTTATTTCCTTATATGACTGAATACTATCCCCCCTCACTCACATTTGGTTTGTCCATTCATCTGTCGATGGACCCTTGTATCATTCCACTATTTGGCCATTACAAATAATGCTGCAATAAACACTGGCTACAGTTGTCCCTTGTTCTCTGGGAGATTGGTACCAGGACTTCCTATAGATACCAAAATCTGAGGATGCTCAAGTCCCTTACACAAAATGGTACAATATTTTCTTATCACCTACACACATCCTCCCATATACTTTATTTTTTCCACATTTTTTATTGGTGCATTACAATTGTACATAATCATGGGATTTGTGGTTACATATTTGTACATGCACACAATATGACAATATCACTCCTCAGCCCTCCCCTCCCCTCCCTACCACCTCTTGGTCCCTTTCCTCTACTAATCTCCCTTTGATGTTTAGGAGATCCTCCACCTTTCTTTTCCTTTCTCCTCTTTAGCTTACACATATGAGAGAAAACAGATGACCCTTGACCTTCTGAGTTTGACTTATTTCACTTAACATGATGATCTCTAGTTCCTTCCATTTTTCTGCAGATGCCATAATTTCATTTTTCTTTTTTTTTTATATTTTGTTTTGTTGTAGATGAACACAATATCTTTATTTATTTTATATGGTGCTGAGGATCGAACCCAGTGCCTCACATATGCAAGGCAAGCACTCAACCGCTGAGCCATAGCCTCAGCCCCTAATTTCATTTTTCTTTATGGCTGAATAAGACTCCATTGTGCATATATACCACATTTTCTTTATCCATTCATTGGTTGGCGGACACTGAAGCTGGTTCCATAGTTTGGCTATTGTGAATTGTGCTGCTATAAACATGGATATGCATGTATCACTGTAGTAAGATGACTTTAATTCTTCAGAATAAATATCAAGAAGTGGTATAGCTAGGTCATACTCCCATATACTTTAAATCATCTCTAGATTACTTATAATAACTAATAGAATGTAAATGCTATGGAAATAGTAGTTTTCCTGGGGGCTTGGATTGTGGCTCAGTGGTAGAGCGCTTGCCTCACATGCATGAGGCACTGGGTTTGATCCTCAGCACCACATAAAAATAAATAAAATAAAGATTGTATCTATCTACAACTAAAAAAAATATTTAAAAAAATAGTAGTTTTCCTGTATTTTAAGGGAATAATGACAAGAAAAAAGTCTGTGCAAGTTTAATGCAGACAGAATTTCTTCTTAATATTTTGAATCTGTAGTTGGTTGAATCCATGAACGTAGAATGGCTGATGACCTAGCTATTGTAGTAGATGTGAAGTGCTTTCATCGTGGTTTTGATTTGCATTTCTCTCATGATGAATGATGTTGGACATCTCTTCATTTATAATAATTTATAATATTTGGAGAAGTGTCCAAGTCTCATTTAAAAAATTTATTTTTAAATTACTCATTTAAAAATTTATTTATTTTTAATTGACAATAATCGCATGTGTTTATCATATACAACAATGATGTTTTGAACCGAGTACCTTGGGGAATGGTTAAAGTGAGCTAATCAGCATGTGCAGTGCCTCATATATTTTTCTATGGTGAGAACACTTCAAATCTCTCTTAGCAAAGTTCAAGCATACAAATATGTTGGCCTTAACTGTAATCACCATGTACAACAGATCTCTTGAACTTATCTCTTTGTGTTGATTCTGGCTTAGTTCCACTGTGGTCAGAGCATGTGTGCTGTATTTCTTTAGTCCTCTGAATTGTTGAGACTTCCTATATGATCTCATGAATGACCAATTTTGGATGATGGCAGAATTGAACCCAGTAATTGTGTGATACCTACAAAATTCTTTATAAGTTAATTAGGTCAGGTTTGTATATCATAGAGTTTAAGTCTTAGATATTTTTGTGATTTCTCACCCCCCTGCTTTTTCAAGCAGTTACTGAGAGGCAGGTTGAATCTTTCACTACAATTTGGGATTGTCTATTTTTCTTTAATTCTGTCAAGTTTTGCTTCATATTTTTGAAATTGCATTATTAGCTGCAAATTTAGAATTCTTATTATTTTCTGGTGGATTAATTTTCCATTAGTATGAGTTGTTCAGTCTGCCTTGTTTGACATTAGTTCAGCATTAGTTTCCTTAGGTTTGTGTTTATGTGCTATATCTTTTTCCTTCCTTTATTTGATCTTCTTGCATCCTGGCATTTAAATGTGTCTTTTACAAGCAGCATGCAATTAGGTTTCATGATAATTTGGGCCTTTTGGTTGATATATTAGGACCATTTACTTTTAATATAAAATTGATATATTGAGTTTAATTATTCTTTCATGCTTACTATTTTATTTTGCCTTACCTGTTACAGTACTCTTTTTTTCTCTTTATTGTATTCTTTCGGATAAATCAAGTGTTTCAATTTTAATTAAAAAAATTTTTTTGGTACTGGGGATTGAACCAGGGTCATTTTACCACTGAGTTACATCCTCAGCCTTTAAAACTCATTATTATTGTTTTTTTATTTTGAGACAGGATCTCACTAAGTTGATTAGGGCTTCACTAATCTGCTGAGGCTGTCCTCTAACTTGTGATGCTTCTGCCTCAGCCTCCTAAGTTGCTGCAATTTCAGGTGTGTGCCACGATACCTGGCTCAAGTACTTTCAGTATTGTTATTTTTAAATTTTCATTGGAAATTCATGTAACATAAAATTAACCATTTTAAAGTGAATGACCCAGAGGTATTTAGTACTTTCTCTGTGTTATATGACCAGCACCTCTGTCTAGCTTTAAAACATTTTCATTACCCCACATGGAGATCTCATACCCATTAAGTACTTGCTCCCCGTTTTCCCTCCACCCAGCCACAAATCCATATGCATTATGGGTAAATCAAGTATTTTTTACCATTCCTCCTCTACTATCTCATGAGTTATATATTTTTCTACTCTTCTTTTGATGTTTACCTCAGAGATTATAATACACACTCCTGACTTACTAGATTTCACTATACATCGACACTTTTATTTCTGCCAGGGTAAGGAGTATTTGAGAACACACTCCAGTTTTCATGCCCTCAACCTTGGGTAGCTGCAGAAAGCTCAGATTAGCTTCTCAAACTCTCAGGCACCATCTTCTGCTTGACTTCTCCTCTACTCATCCTGAACAGCTTGCAAATCAGCGAACACATCATGAGGGATGCGCCGACAGATTGTCAAACTCATGTCAGCTTGGTTCCGTTCTCTCTGAGATCCTGTCTCCTCAAGTCCTGGCTGCCAAAGCATCTCTCTCATACCTTTTAACTTTTTGCTATGGTCTTTTGTATCTCATCTAGCCTACTTAGATTTCTTAGTGAGGGGCTGGTATTCAACAAGCTTCTCTGCCATGACCTTGAACAGAAATCTGGTACCTTCATTTTATAGCAAGAGAGCAAAAGTCTGGAGGAGAGAAGTGGCTTATCTAATTTCACACTGCTAACTAAGACAGAGCTGGAATTAGAATCCATTCTATTATTGTCTGCCACAGCAGGCTGGGAAAAGAGGCAAAATATTCACCTAAGCCACCATTTGTTCATTGAAAAAATACTTCTCAAGGACCTGCTCTGTGCCCCCCACCTTTTTACCCTGCTGCCTTAAAGATTTTTCTCAATGTCTGAGTTTTCAGCAGTTTTACTATGATGGGTGCATTGTGGTTTTCTTTGAATTTATGCTATTCGTGCAGCTTCATGAATCTGTGGCTTGAGGGGTTTTGTCAGTTTTGAAAAATTCTGAGTTGTTATGTCTTGAGTTATTCCTTTTGCCTCATGCTCTTCATCCTGTTGCTCAGAGACTCTACTTATGTGTATGTAGAACTTTCAAGAATTATACATCCTTGAAGTGGGATCAGAGACAAGTGAGTATATTATTTAAGAAATAAGTTTAGCTATATGTTACAGAGACACAGAACAACGGTGGCTAAATAAAATGGTGTATTTTTATTTTATGTGACAGACAGAAAGTAGGATCCCAAGTTTGGCATGGTGGCTTTTGCCACCAGGTGTTGCCTTCATGTACATTGCTTAGTACTATAGCTCTGCCCCATCAGAAGGATGGAGAAGTGTAAAGAAGATTGTATCCCCTCCCTTCACAGTTTCTCCCTAAATATTGCATACCTTTCTTTTGTATTCCATTGAATGGAATTTGGTCACCTGGAAACAACGAACTGCATATGTGATCTTTATTCTGGGAGGTCACTTCTTGGGTTAAAATGTAGGAATTCTGTTATGAAAGATAAAGAAAATAAACACTGAGGAACAATTAGCCATCTCTCCCATTGCAACGAATCATGATATAAGGCAACAGGGCCTTAGAGGCCTTGAGCTAGGGCCTCAGAGGAAGAAGTTGGAAGAAGTGTCACAAAAGAAGTAATATCTGATTGGATATTGAAGGGTGCCTAGGACATAAAGGGGGAAACGATCACAAAGCACACTAGGCAGGAAGACTGGCATGAGCATTTGACTCCTTAGTGCAGAGAACACATGTTTTTCATTTCTCTAACCTGAATGCCTGGTACATAATAGACTACTATGTAGATAGATGTTGTTGAACAGAATCAATTGTGAGAGCAGAGAGAGAGAGAGAGAGAGAGAGAGGTTTTTACTCTGGAGACTGGAGGCCTAGAGGAATTGGAAGGGTGGTAATAAGTGCCACTGTAGGGGTAGGGAGGGGATGCATGCCACTATAGAGATACTAAGATTTGAGGTGAAGATGGGCACGCCATGTTGAAATTGCCATATAGGCATCTGAGAGACATACAAAAGTGGGGTCTGGAGATGTGGGATTGGGAGCTATCCTTGGAGTGTGACAATTGAGGCTGTTGGAGAGGGTACTTTTCTTCTAAGAGAGAACAGAGAGTAAAGAGGCCAGGCAAAGACTGAAACTTCATAATGGAAAAAAAGAACCAGTAAACAGAAGGGACTTCTGTGCAGGGCCAGCTGGCCTCAGAGGGTTGTCTGAGGCCTCTTTCCTCTCCAAAGGGCTGGACCACACGCCCCAGCCTTACCCTCTCCCCTACCACCTTCTCTTAATAAAGCCTTCTTTTAATGATTATTTTAATGTTCATTAAACTGTCATTAGATTGATCATTTTACTTCATAAACTTATTGAAGGCAGTATTCTAACTTGATTTTTATTACACAAGTAGTATATTGTCACATTTTTAAATATCATAAAATATAGTTGAACAAAAGGAAGAACATTAAAATCATTTATAATTCCTCTGCCTAGGTTGACACTTTGGTAAAGATGTATCTAGACCTTATCTATATTCTCTTCCTTCCAGACAGCAGTAATACCAACAAGTGTTAATATTGGTGAGGTCTCACTATGAGAAGTCACTGTGTTAAGTTTTATATCTGCATTTTATTATTACAACTTCATGGCAATTTATAAGGTAGTAATTACTATCCCACTTTTACCGATGAGGAAACTAAAGCAGAGTCGTTCAAATAGTGTTATTCTAACTTACACATACTTACTTGCTTTTCAACTTTTGATTATGAAAATTAAAGAAAAAAGAATGGTGCAGTCCTATGCAACCAACACCCAGCTTCAACCTCCATCAACTCTTGGCCAGTCTTGCTGTACGAGTTCTCCAAGCCAGCCTGATCCCAATTATTCTAAAGAAAATCTCAGACATCACATGGTATTATCCACAATGCATGTGTGTCCATAGGCAAGGACTCTTAAAATATAACCACAATCTTGTTTTCACCATTTATCTGAATGAACAATGCCCTAACATTGTCTGCTTTCCTCTCAGTATTCGAGCCTACCCAACTGTCTCATAAATATTTCCCCATAGTTCATCTGAATCAAAAACATACATTTTCCTCCACAGAGGTGAGGCTAGAATTCACACCCAGGTTAGACTTGCCCCAAACTCATGTTCTTTCCAAACACTGAACCCACATTATGGATAAGAAACCCACACACTTTTAACTATAGTTAATTGAACATACATAGGTAACAATTTATAAGTTTTAGGTATTGATTTAAGCAGTAAAATTAAAGTATTAATGTGTAATTTTTCTTCAGTAAGGAACTGTTAAAAACCTTCAGCATATTATTTCTTCTCTCTGGTGCAATTTTCTCTTCTTATAACCTGCAGGGCTTTTTGATGTTTAATGAGTTTCTCTTCTATTTTTGTTTCATAATAGATTCTTCTGAGATTGTTATTTTCTTCCATAAGGGTTATTATTATTTTCTTTCATTTACACATTAATTGAGCACCTATTATTTGCCAGAGCATATGACTGACAAACATGGTCCCTACTCCTATGGACTTAAGTTCTATGGGGGAGGTAGACCCCCCCCCCAAAAAAAAGTAAGTGGACAATTAGAATAATATCAAATCAAATGGTGAGAGATGCCATGCAAAATTGAACAAGAAGTAAGTGCAGGGCATAATGGTGGAAACTGCTTTCAAAAACACTTAGAAACAACTCACTTTTACTTGCTTGAAGCTCTTTTTAAAAGCAGTCTTTACATTAGTATTTAAAAGAGATTGTGCTTGCAATATGCTTTTTGCTAACTGCTTGCTGCTAACTATTTATTACTCCCCAATGCTTCTCTTTCTTTCTTTGTGATGCTGCAGTTTTGCTTCTACACCTCTGGAATTTGAACACTCCATGTTGCTTCCAAAGTGGTGGTATGGCGGCCTTTGTACTTGGTTTCTCTGGTAAAAAGGGTAATTTCCATGAAGAGTCTAAGCAGAAAGCAGATATCCAATGATGGTAATGTGGTTACCATAAGGCTTGCTCAGTCATTCTTTTTGGTGGTAATTGTTCATAGCTCACAGCTGGTGCGTAGCTATTGAGCAAATATAAACAATATAAAAGTTTAGACATAAAATAAAGCCCCTATCAAGACACCTCTTCCACTTCTAATCCTCAAGAGTGACCCCATGGTATTTTTGGTAGGTCTCCCTCCATCCACCTTCTGTGTATTGGAGGTGATCTAGGATCCAATGGGGCCTCCACGGGCAGATGTGTGAGATGGAGGTGTCTGGAGGCCAGGCTTATTATGAGAACTCTCTGTCATGAGCATCCAGAGTCTTCATGACTATCACACTCCAGGGCATTGTGAACTTCATTGGTGAACTTATGTTAGCTCTTTGAGAAATTTTGCCTTTCAAGCTGGATACAGCTCAGCGCATCACTTACCACTTAGCAATTTGGGGTGGTAAAAATATCACAAAGTGTGGTTATGACCATCTTATCACTGTGGGGCTTCTAGTTACTTTCCAAATTGAAACAAACCATGAAAGGAGAGGCTCTGACATCATCAAAATCATCAAATCTGACATAACACACCATTAGAAGGCAACTTTGAAAGGGATGTTCAAATAATGTGCCAGCAGGCATGAAAGTGCTGCAACAGTGCAAGAATCAAAGTAAATACATTGAATATTAATCATGTAATTAATGATCATTAAATAAAACGTTTCTAGTTCACCATTTTCTCAAAGCTTTAATCGCATTTTGGAGATCTCTTCCAAATGTGAATTTATGCCATAATTGTTCTGCTGTTTTCACTCAACAATGTACATAGTCCATAACATCCTATCTCATCACTTGATAGAATGCAAAGTGTCCTATAGTATGAATACTATGAACCTTATATGGCTGTTCTTCTATTGCTAGACACTAAGATGTCTCCAGACATACACTATTATTAGTCAAGTTGTAACAAATGTTGATGTACAAATATCTTGAATTTGTGTGTGTTCCCATAGGCTAGATTCCAAAAAGTGAATCTCTGGGTCAAAGGGATTAGATGTTTGCAATGCCGATAGACTTAATCATACTGTTTCTCAAAGACTTTCAAATGAAGCACCATATACCAAATTGTTGTTTTCTTTAAACTCTTTCGCACTGGACAGTATCAGGCCTTTACGTATTTCCAATATGAAAGTTCTAACAGAGCATCTTGTTTTAACTTAAATTTCTGTTAACTAGAGAAGCCGATCATCATCTCATATATGCATTAACCATTTGCATTTCTCCCTCTGGTTTTTCTTGTCCATATCTTTTGCACATTTTTTTTCTGTTGAGCTGTCTGTTTTGTATGAATTTACAGAAGCTCTTTTTGTATGGTAGGGGTACTAACGTCTGGATGATTACGTATATTGTAAATATTCTCCAACTGCTTCTTGTTTCAAATGTTATCTAATTGTGCTTTTTGCTATACAGAAAGAAGGTTTTTCATATTTAGAGAGTCAGTTTTTAAGCCTTTGTTTCTGGCTTCCAGTTTTTGTTTTTCTCAAGATTAACCATCTTCGGAGTTGCTTTAGTGCTTTCTATTTAAATGTTTCAGGCATCTGAGTAGGTAGGCTCTACCCAGAGATGAGGAAGAACAAAGTGGCAGAGAGAAACTGAAGCCAAAAACTCTTAGCAGAACTTGCTAGAGCTCCCTTTCCTGTCTCTAACCTTTAAATGGCTCTTAGAGTTTTTCCCAAAGATCCTAGGGAAGCTAATCGGCAAGATGGGTGAAGTTTGTGATTCCTCTGGCTCTACTTCCTGTGGCCCCTGAGGGCTTTTTCTTCCCTAGAAATGCTCCCGATTTGCTTCTCAGCCACAATCCACATTCTTCATGACTGGAGCTTCAAATTCTTCCCACAAATAGAAGACAAAACCTGACGCTCTAAGGAGACCCTCTTCACCTAGGAACATGTTCTATTGATGGCGTGGAGGTCATTTTAGGTGGTACATCAACCCGGCAGAAAAATAACTGAATCACAGGGTGAGAAAGTTCTTTCCTTTTGAATTGTTTCCTAATCTTTCCAATTGAATCAAGGAGGCATTTATCAGTGGTAATGTTTTCCACACCCCCTAACTCTTTAACAGAGAGAAAATAGGCCTCAGGCTGGCATCTTTTGGCAGACAACTATTTAGTTAGAATTTAACAACACGCTATTGTTTTCATTGTATTTATTTTCTACAGTTGCATTCTATTTATGGCAAATGATTCTGGTCGGGATTTGGAGTAGAGACATAAAGTTTTCTTTTAAAATATATTTATTTTTAGAAAAACGGAGTCAATAACAGCGCACATGGCACTAGAATATAACGGATCTTGCAGTGATACTCTGTAGATGGGAGTTTGGGAAGCAGGGGACCACCTAAATCCAAGTCTATGTGCCTTCCACCAGCTCTCCTCACTTATTCCACCCTCACCAGAGGCCTCCATTGCCTTTTCTCTGCTTCCAGAGGCCTCGTTCACTCCCGGCCCCAATTCTCTCTCTCTCCTGCTGTCCCAATCACATCAACGCTGACAGTCTTGGAACTCCCTTTTCTAAAGGGATTACTCTGGGTGTTAATGGGTGCTACCTGTTCCTGTTCTTAAAAATAGATTCATTTTAAGAATGACCTTGGGGAAACAGCTCTTGAAACAAGAGAAAAAGTGGGAAGAACCTGTGGGTTCTCCACTCAGATGGATCTCACCCAGCTCCTGCCTTGATCAAATATTAGCTCTGAACTTGGGCAAGATAATTAACCCAACAGAGTGAGTTTGGCATAGTGGGAATTTGTATGAGGAAGGAGATGGATTGTGGCAAGATGACTTTATGTGATTCTATAAATGACACCAAATGGGTCAGCCCTTCCCAGAAAGTGTCACAAGCCCCCATGGTCTCCTCTGCCATTGCCCGACCCGCAACCCCGGCCCATTTCATGGGAGAAAGAAATTTTTGTAGGGACATAGGCAGAACTTTTGAAAACTCTTCCCTGGGGGATTCAGGTCTGTGGTACTAGTGCTTTGCATGCCTAAGGCCCTGGTTTGATCTTTAGCACCACTAAAAAAAGTTTCCCTGCTTAACAGCACCATGTGTAATATATGTCACCAAACTGACACTAAAATGGCCATCAGCAGGAGGGTGGATAAATAAAAGGTACCCTGTTTCATAATAGAATACCATACAACATTGAGGGGAAAGGACTACAATGGCAAGGAACAGTGTGGGTGGCACTCACAAGCATTATTTTGAGCAGAGGAAGCTACAAAGAATTCATACTGTGTGATGCCACTTGAATGCAGTGTTGTTAGAAGTCAGGACAGGGCTCACCTTGGAAAGGGCCACAGCTCCTTCTGGGAGCTACTCATGCTTTATTTCTTGACCTGGCGCTTATTTCACCTGTGTATTCACTTTTGTGAAACTTCATTGAGTTGAATGTGTGAGATATGCATTCAAGCATTGCTTAAACACAGGGAAGTATACTGGAAATGTATCATTAGCTAATTTCAGCATTGTGCAAACATCACAGAGTGTACTTAGACAGTCAGGATGGTATAGATCAATCACTCTATGTGGCCTTGGTGTAATCATGAGACACAGTATGTACAAGATACATGAAGCTGCTGCCAGAGTAACATCACACTGTTTCACAGTAAATGTGTTTTTAATAAGTAGAAGGAGAACATTCTATAATAACGATTAAAAAGTACAGTAAATATATAAGCCAGTATCACTGTTGTTTATTACCATTATTGAGTATTGTGTACTCTACGTACTTGTATGTGATATACTTTTCTTCTGCAGGCAGTGTGGTAGGTTTGCTTACCTCAGTAGTATCACAAACACATAATCATGGGTTGTACTACTACATCACTAGGTGATAGGAATTTTTCCTCTCCATCATAATCTTATGGAATTACTGTCAAATATACAGTCCAACTTTGACAGAAACCTCATATGTGATGCGTGATTGTATAAACTTCTCTGTCAGTTATTCTTCACTTAAAAGTTTAAAAGAATGTTATTATTGTACAATATAAACCCTTCCCTCTATGATGTGACTATAGATTTAAAAAAAAATTTTTTTAGTTGTAGATGAACACAATGCCTTTAATTAATTAATTAATTTATTTATTTATTTATATGTGGTGCTGAGGATTGAACTCAATGCCTCACACATGTTAGGCAAGCACTCCACCACTGAGCCACAACCCCAACCCTGACTATAGACTTTTTTGGTGCCAGGAAAATGAGAAAAGCTTATCATCTCAATTAATAAAAAGAAAGAGAGGCAGACGAATCAGGAGAGAGAGGAAGATTTTGAAGAGCAGGGCTTGTAGAACAGAGTTGAAAAACCTCTCTGGTTGGGATTTGCTCTTAAGAGGGGTTTCCCTCACGATACAGCAGATAGTAAGATCTGGGGTTCCCCAGAAGATGTGACTCGACTGGCCTTCCAGGGGCTGGTGCCTACCGTGGCTCCTCTTCTCCTTCCTCCTTGTCCTTCTGGTCTCACTTTCCCAGGTGGGACTGAGATCCAGGTGTGCCAGCCTGTAACTTAAAAGGTTAGGGATGTCTACACCAGAAGGCCAAGTGAAATTGCTGTGGCAGAGTGGGCCCACGTTGGATTCTAGGGAGGCTCAGGGGTGATTCTTCCTACTAGTTTTGAAGAAATGTTTGTGACTGCTGTAGGAATTCCTTTGTGGCTTTGTAGCCTGACAGCACAAAGAAGCCTGAGGGCCTCTATGAAGAAGGATGTGAGGGGAAGAAGCTGGGGCCCAGTTGGGGCCAGGCTGGTCTTGGAAGGAGATATTTGGGCTTCCAAAGGTAAGGAGTAGATGAGCTGCAGCCTAGAAGTGAGCAGGAGCACAGCCAAGGGTGTGTTAGCAAAAGAGAATAGAGATCCCCCTCCTACACAAAGGTCTGCAGAGGAGGGCAGGCTGACAGAATGATCCTGAAGATGTTTTATGTCCCCAAGTGCTTTTGTTTAAAATAATTTTTTTTATTTTATAATTTTTTTGGGGGGTACAGTGGATTGAAGTCAGGGGTACTCCACCACTGAGCTGCATCTCCAGCCCTATTTTTTGTGTGTTTTATGTAGAGACAGGGTCTCACTGAGTTGCTTAGTGCCTCGCCGTTGCTGAGGCTGGCTTTGAACTCACGATTCTCCTGTCTCAGCCTCCCTAAGTGCTGGGATTACAGGTGTATGCCACTGTGCCTGGCTTAAAATAATTTTATAATTATAAAATAGATTCACCCTTGTAGCCAACCCTGTAACCCTTTCTCACTTGCCACATTGGCTTTAAAACTCCTTGCCCACCTTTTGCTTTAAATAAATTAGAGTATGGACAAGTCAAAGCCCCACCACAGCCTTCCTCTCTTCCCTGAAGTGACAGCTTTCCAGAACTGTGTGTTCATCTTTGCAGTGGCCATGTTTAAACGTCCTCAGCATCCTCTGCTGGGATCTCTGATGAGTGTTTCTATAACTGGAGGGGACTCTGCACTGCAGGAAGAGTGATGGTTTTGGTACCCAGGTTTGGAGGTAGAAGTTTCTGGGAAGGAGGGATCATTCAGGACATTGCAGCTGGGAAGTGCCAATTGCCTGGGAAAGTAGAGGCAAGCAAACAGCTTAGGACAGCTGAGGAAGAGCTGCAGGTGGCAGGCCAGGGAGGACGGATTTTCCCAGGGAAGTGTGTGAGGTGTGTGATGTGGCCTCTCCCTGTGACCCCACAAACCACCAGAAAAACTGCAAAGAGAGCAAAATACTTGGCGAGATTGATTTCTCATGGAAACCAGTGAAGGCTCTGTAGTGTGCATGTGCTGGGTGGAGTGGCCCATGCAGGGGGCAGGAGGGACACTGTGGCTACTGGTTACTCCTAAAATCCTAGTCTCACTGCAGGAATGTCTAGTTTTACTCCTAAAATCCTAGTCTCACTGCAGGAATCTCCCCTTACTTTCAGTTTGTCTAGAGCATTGGGTCTGAAATGTAGAAGACAGAGACTTGCACACATGTGGGGTAATTAGACAATTCCCTATATATTTCATTTTCTTTCTTTTTTTAAAAATATTTTGTTTTAGTTGTAGATGAACACAATATCTTTATTTATTTTATGTGGTGCTGAGGATCGAACCCAGTGCCTCACGTATGTGAGGCAAACGCTCAACCGCTGAGCCATAACCCCAGCCCCCTAAATATTTCATTTTCAATGACGCAGCCACAGTCATCCAATGTTGTATCATACACTGAGGAATGTAGGGATGACCAGATACAGTTCCTGCTCCGTGAGGCTCACAATCTCAGAGGCAGGAGAGAGGTCCAGGCTAGTGCTGAAGGACCACAGAGGTGTGATGGGTTCCCTCAGATGGAGTGAAGAGGTTCCCAAAGGAGAGACCCTGAGAGAGGAGAGGACAGTTTTGGATAAAAAGGGGCTTTTAAAAGGAGAGTCAGAAGTTCACTATTATATACAATGCACCAATAAAAAAAAATGTGTGGTGTGGAAAGAGTCAGAAGGAGTGAGGGCTGGAGGAGAAAAGTATACAGGGTGATGAGCCCAGGGGAAAATGAGCTGCAAAGGGAGCAGGGCCAGTTTTTTTTTGTTTGTTTGTTTTTTTGGTACCAGGGATTGAACTCAGGGGCACTCAACCACTGAGCCACATCTCCAGCCCCATTTTTGTGTTTTATATAGAGACAGGGTCTCACTGAGTTGCTTAGCACCTCGCCTTTGCTGAGGCTGGCTTTGAACTTGTGATTCTCCTGTCTCAGCCTCCCTAAGTGCTGGGATTACAGGCGTGAGCCACTGCGATGGGCTGGGAGCAGGAACAATTTGCACACGCAGGGCCTGGATATTATGCTAGGCGTGGACATTTGGGAGACACTGAGGTTTTCTGCAGCAATGTGATCCAATCAAGTGTTCCCAACCTGATTCATATGGTAAAGCCCCCGTAGGGTATTTGGAAGTGAGGTCTTTGGGAAGTAATTAGGATTAGATGAAGTCATGAGGGTGGGACCCCCATGATGGGATCACTGGTTTTGTAAGACAGCTTTGTCTCCTTCCACAGTGAGAAAGTGGCCTTTTGCTGACCAGAAAGGGAATTTCTACCAGATCCTGACCATGCCAGGCACCCTAATCCCAGACTCCCAGCCTCCAGAGCTGTGAGGAAATACCCTTCTGTTGCTTAAGCTACCCAGTCTATGGTGCAGTAGCCCCACGTAACCACAGTTTTGCATTCCAAAGTTTCCATTACTTGAGGTCAAGAGCAGTCCAAAATTATTAAATGAAAAATTCCAGAAATAAACAATTTAAGAGTGTTAGGTTGTGCACCATGCTGAGTACTGTGATACCACCCCACTCTGTCCTTCTGGGATGTGAGTCATCCCTGTCCAGCATAGTCATACTGTAGAAGCTACCCTATTTTAATCGTTACGTTAACTATCACTGTATTTCAGTACTTGTGTTCAAGCCTCCCAAGCGCAAGAGTTGTAATGCCGGAAATTTGGGTATGCCAAAGAGAAGCTGCAAAAATGTTTCCTTTAATTGAAAAGGTGAATGTTCTCAGTAAGGAAAGAAAAAAAATCATATGATGAGGTTGCTAAGATCTACGGTAATGATTCTTCTATGAAATTATGAAGAAAGAAAAAGTAATTTGTGCTAATTTTGCTGTCACATCTCAAACTGCAAAAGTTACATCCACAGTGCTTAGTTAAGATGGAAAAGGCATTGTATTTGTGTAGGTATATATAGGGAAAAAATCATACTATATAGCGGGATTAGTACTAGCTGCAGTTGCAGGCATCCACTGGGGCTCTTGAAACATATACCCTCACACAAGCATGGGAGGCTGTGTACTGTTGTGGCAGCCAAGCTGATCAAGATAGATGATAACTAAGTTTGGAAGGAGCCAGGAGAAGAAGCCATTGTAGCCTTGCAGGTCAGGTACAGTGAGGGACTAGACAAAGAGAACACGGGATTACCCAAAGCAACAGCCGCCATTTTGTGTGTTCACTGAGGACTTCCTATGTGTCAGGCACTGTGTTGACTTCTTTACTGGCAGCCTGTCTTTCACTCTTCCATAGAAGTGCTTGCTATTGTAATCATTTTACAGATGGAGAAACTGAGGCTTAGTGAGGCATATTTATCTATGTAAGAGACCAAATGGGTAAGTGGCAGCACCAGGATTGGAAGGCAGGTCTGCCTGGCTTCATCTCTTGCTCTGACTACTCTGCCCTTCTGATCCATGCTGAATTCAGACCTTCCAACTTTCCAGTTATCTAAGAAGGAACATTCCCAGCCCCAAAGGTTCTGATTCGGAAAGGGCCAACAAGGTCACAAATGTACACCAAGTAGGGATCTACTCATAGTATATATTCCCTCAAATCATAGTGCCTTTTGTCCTCATTGCAGGGAAATGTCACCAGTGTGTCTGGGACCAACAAGGAGGCTGAGGCAGATGAGGAGAGGAGCAGAAAGGTGGGTGTTCTGGGAAAAGGTGCCTCAGAAGCAGCCAGTTAGAAGCTGCTCTGGGGCTTCTGACTGCCTAAGAAGGGAGCCCTCTGCAATAGAATCTTGGACTGGTGGGTCTCAGTGTTAAAAGCACATGTCTGGGTGAGGTGGGCAGAGGAAGTGTCAGCCCACACTCAGGACAACTTGCTAGGTGTCAGCAGCCCAGCAAGGAAGAGCTTCAGTGGCAGTGGTGGTGACTGCTGGTTCTTTGAACTAGTATATCTATGACTCCCACTCTTAGGGGCCTCTTTAGAAGGACAGAGCAAGATGGCAGCTAAGATCCTCCAGTGACCAGCTTCTCACAGACTCATCAAATTGAATAGCAATTCATATACTTCTCAAGACCCAAGGAAGTCAGGTAGAAGACCACAGTGCCTGCTTTTAGTATAATAAGATGTACAGAAGAAGGCAGGAAGAACTGTGGAAGCACCCCTCCCCAACTAGCCCAGCACAGAGAGGTGCCTTCCCTTTACAGGAGGGAGAGAGAACTAAGTCCAGGATTTAGGCTCAAAGCCCAGTACCAAGCCTACTGAGGTAAACTCACCCTGGGCAGAGCCCATGACCTCTACCCTAGACTAATACCCATGACTAGGCCCCTAGAACTGCATTAGGGGGCAGAGACTGCCTACACCATCCCTCTTCCAATCTCAGGTGGCAGATTGGGAGCAGAACTCTACCTTATAGGGAGCAGGACACAAAAGTTAGCACAGCTCCATGTCTTTTCTTTTTTGGTACTAGGGATTGAACTCAGGGGCACTCGACCACTGAGCCACATCCCCAGCCCTATTTTGTGCTTTAGAGACAGGGTCTCACTGAGTTGCTTAGTGCCTCGCCCTTGCTGAGGCTGGCTTTGAACTCACGATCCTCCTGTCTCAGCCTCCCAAAGTGCTGGGATTCACAACTCCACGTCTTGAAGCCCTGTGCCAGGCTCTCTGGTGAGACCCAGAACCCAGTAGAAGCTGAAGGACAGGTACACAGGCCAGAGGTCACAGATCCTCTAAACCAACCCTGGCGTCAGGTGGAAACTCAAGTCTGACTGGCTTCATTTCCAGCCTTGGAGCCAGCATGGGGCACACCCACCAACCTCCTGAGACCGTGCAGGCCTCCGTGGCTATGGGACTCAGATGCAACCTAGCTTAGCATCAGCCTCCACAGTGAAGAGACTGTCTCCACCACCCATTCCCCAGCCTTGACAGCACAGCTAGCGCTGGACTGATGCTTGCAGATGGGGTTCTAGAACTGTCCCAGCACCAGGCAGAGACCCGTATCCCAGGGGGATAGACTCATGTTTTGGCCTACAATACTGTGAGCAGCAGCATGGGACTAATTGCATCGCTGAGACTGCGGGTTCTTGTAACTGTTCGATTCAGGCATGGCCCAGCTAAGCGTCCACCTGAGAGGCCAAGGGACTGCCTTTACCAACACAACCCTTACCTTGGGCAGCACAGCATGTGCAAGACCCCATTTGTGGAGGTAGCACAGGGTAGTAAGCACAAGACTTTGAAGTAGAACTTAGTGCTGGACTGGTGAAAACCAATGCTGGACAGATCCTGATGGCCCCCATCCCAAGGCCTGCCTGTGGAGTGGCTCCAGTGTCTGGAGGACACACAGCTCTAGTCTATTGGTCCTCCATTCTAGCCAACACCACCTTGCAGTTCTGAGACTGCAACAGACAGTCCATAGTGGTATGGGCCTTGGTCCTACCCCAGTGTTGTGCTGGTCTTGGTGGGCTCTGGGTTCAATGCATGATACAGCTTGGTAGCATTAGTAGCTACAGGTATAACATAGGACCCTGGTGCTAATCCATCCAGATTGACTCTACCCAGAGTCAGAAAGAATCCTGCAGTGCCTGACCATCGGTCAGTAACTACGGATGCAGCATCTGGGCCTACCCTGACCCCAGAGAGAAGCTTGTCAGGACAGACTGCTCTTTCTAGATACTCTCTTGGTTCTTTCTCAACAACACATGAACAATGAACGTATTTAGGCACCTCTTCAGTCTTTCTCATACCCGGAGACCATGGGGACATTTGGAGGCCTCAGTTGCCTAAGGGACCCATGAGAGCCTTTTAAAAGGAACACCTAGACTTCACTACTTTATTAGCCTCTACTTGCGTGACCACAGGGTCTTAGCAACTTTTTACAAGATTTCCTCTTCCCTCAAGGATTTTGGGTCATTTTGGAAGGTGTCTGATGTGACCCTAAGCTTCTACTGCTTCAAAATGAGGATTCCCCCACCCCCGAAAAATGACTTCTAGTTTGCCCTATGAGTTGGAGTCCCACCTGCATACATGTAAATATTTTTCTCTCCAAATTCTTCAGCTCTGTGTGTACTGGGAGATACAACTGAATGCTTGAATGTGTCACCTAACAGCACCCATGAGAGATGATGCATATACAGATCTGAGCATTGTCCAGCTGGGTCTCCTCAGTGGAACTGGCCAGCTCTGTCTGGCTTGAAATTCCCTTCCTTCCCACCATTCTGTTTTACTTCTTCTCCCACCTCCCCATGTGGGAGAGAAGGAAGAACTGCCAGGAACATGGTCACATTGTTTCTTAAACTGAGATTGGCATGTGGGGAGCTGGGTTCTCTACCAAGAGATCTTAGTTCTTTTTACAGCTCTACACATACCTCTGGACCTCAGGCCTCTCATCTGTAAAATGGGAAGTGTTATAGTTTAGATATGAGGTGTCCCCCAAAACTCATGTGTGAGACAATGTAAGAATATTCAGAGGTGAAATGATTGGGTTATGAGAACCTTGACCTAATCAAAGGATTGATCCACTGATACGGATTAACTGGATAGTAACTTAGGCAGTGAAGGTGTGACTGGAGGAGGTAGGTCACTGGGGACATGCCTTTGGGATTTTTATTTTGTTTCTGGTGAACACAGCTGTCTCTCTCTCTCTCTCTCTCTCTGCTTCCTGATTGCCATGCCCTGAACTGCTTTCCTCTTCCACATCCTTCAGCCACAATGTTCTGCCTTACCCTGGACATAAACAATTGAGTCAGCTGTCTATGGACTGAGACCTTCGAAACTGTGGGCGCAAATAAACTTTTCCTCCTCTAAATTGTTTTTGTTGGGTCTTTTGGTCACAGCAACGCAAAGCTGACTAAAACAGGAGGTCTGCTGTTTTTCTCCAATGTCCTTCCAGTAGTGACAACATGGCATACAAACCTCAAGGTGCCATCCCTCGGGTGACCCAAGGCAGGTGCCAATCACACACATGCAACATGTGTGAGCAGCTGGAGGGCAATGCTGGAGGGGTTTCCTGGGTGACCTGATCTGTTTCCCTAAAAAGAAGGAATCGGCAACAGTGGTTGGAGAATTTGAAATAACAGAGGATCCTGCCTTCAGATGGGCTGGCCTTGTTTTATGTCTAAAGGGCACATATTTTCTTCTTTTTATGTTATGTCTAGCCAGCTTTCTAGTAGAAATAAATAAGCAGACAACAGATAGGCAAATATATGCGATACAGTTCTCATTAGCAAAAGCCAGGCAGAACCGATTCCAAGGACGCTGGGCAGCCTCCCAGCAACTGAAAGGCTGTGGACAAATCACTTCACTTCTGAGGGCCTCAGCTTCTTCATTTGTTCAAGATGGGTGATGTGAACCTTGAAGAGTTACTAAGACTCTGTGGTCAAGCAGGGGGAGGCTAATAAAATAGTAAAATTCAGGTGTTCCTATTAAAGGGGTCTCTTGGGTTCCCATTGCACTCTGCCATGAGGAAGGCCAAAGAGACCCCTAAACACACTGCAACATTTAAATGAGGTTAAGCATGTATTTAACTCCTTAAACATTCATCATTTTTAATGGAGAAAGCTTTCAAAATCCTTTCTTCTAGCTTTTCCAAATGTACAGTACATTATTGTTAGGTAGTCACCCCACTATGCTCCTGTCTATCTGTAGCTCTGTGCCCATTGACTGTTGAGGTTTTAAAGTGGAGTCAGAAAGTAGTTACTGGCAACACCATCCCCTTTATTCCTAGGGGATTGTTTTGGAAATTCTTTCTCAAGTGTACTGACATTGAGGCTTTGCTCAGCTTGCCCCAGGGGAAGTGTTTGCAATTCTTTTAGTTGCCTTGGCTGGTGAAAAAGCTTTGCCCATCTCCCAGCAAGTCATCTTCCCTGACCTCTGGGCAAAGAGAAATCTGCTTCCTGTTGAGTCTGAGCAGGGGCCAAATTAAGGGAAGCAGAATTACTGTTTGGTTCTCTCTGAGGCAAGTCTATAGTGACTGGAGAGTTGAGGTCATAAGAAGGAGTCTCTCTACCAGGAGATCCCCAGAAGGTGCAGCCATGATGAGTTGACCATCATCTAACATCTGAACTCTGCCTTGTAGGCTTGGACATATGTTTTCACGGTCTTAGTACCCATCAGTTCACTCCTGTTAACAGAATTTTCGAGAGACCAACTCAGAGACTGACCGTTAATGTGCTGACTGAAAACAAGAAATTATAGTTGTGAGACGAACTGCAGATCTAGAACATTTCTCTCTGAATATCAGATATGCAGAATGGCCAGATGAAAATAAAAATGTCTCTTGAAAAGGGTAGAGATGCAAGTTACTTACAGAATATAGGTTCCATTACTAGCTCCTGACCCAAGAGCCCTGCACAGCTGCCTCCCCAAGAAGGAAGAGCCCTGCTGGTAGAGTGGAACTTGTGAGTCCCTGACCATGCTCCTTCTCCCAGGACAGCACCTTGGTGAGCATTACCAGAGAACATCTATGGGGCTTCCACAGCTGACCATCTTCCTTCTAATTGGCAGTCTGTCTTAAATGATGTGCATATAACCAGGTCTTATTTGATTGGGTACCAGGCCCCCTAAGCTATCTGCTGAAGTTCAGTTACCTGAAAAGCAGACACTGAGACACACCTGTGTGTGGAAGGTTGACACAGGTGTACTCTTGGGATCAACACCCATGGGAGAGTAAAGGGAGGAGGATTGGGAGGACAGACTTTGAGCTGTGATGCAGATATGACAAAGATCTCATCCAGTGCCATCAGAGACTCCGGAGACTCTTGGATGGTCCCACGGGTTGTTCTGTATGAAGGCAAGGGGCCTGGGCTCTGTGCTCTGCACCTTTCAGTCAATAGATACGGATTATCTGCAGGAGGTGGTTATGACTTTCGGTGAGCGAGTGCTCTTCAACAGACAGCAAGTAGAAAGACATTAAGATGAAAACTCATCTGAGCCATCAGCTGCCAACACTGTAGCAACTGCGGGAACCTAGGCCTCAGTTCTATAGCTCACACCATTTAGTCTAGACCTTGACTTGTGGATGTGGACATGAAGCTGTCTTCCAGAGACTGAGATGACAATCACCCCGGGTCCCAGGCAAACCCAGCTATATCTGGCTAGTGGCAAGTGAAATAGGGACAAAGTGGCTATATGATATTTCATTTATTTGAAACTTTATTATTAGTTTTTGTTGCCTCAGGGGACCTCAGAGGTGATAAACCCATGTGGTAAGGATGAACGTACGGACGTCCCATCCAGTGATGTGGTCAGAATTTGGGTCACTATCTTGCTGGATGTGAATCTCCTCTCTGGCCTTGCAGAAGGACTGCTGCCCCTGGCTCCTAACTCTTTCATTCACTTGTACCTTCCTATTGGCTATTCCTTCTCACCAGAACACTCTCTGCCTTACCTTTCCCAATCCTTCTGCTGATAAACTTCTACTCATCTTTCAGGGTTTGTTGTGAACATCACTTTCGCTTTGTATCCTCCCCTGGCCAGCTTCTTCCTGAGGCTCAGCAGAATTGGTCACACCTTCTCTGAAACCCCAGGGCACCCATTGCCCCAGCCATGGGCAGCTCTCTCCACACTCACGGATCTGCTAGTCTGTCTTTCTCATGCCAATCTCATTAAGGCTAGGAGTAGAATCCCATCCATGTCTTCAGCTCTGAGCACAGGGCAATACACACTCTGTGATCTGAATGGACTCAAGAGAGAACTCTGAAGTCTTTTGAGTCAAGGGTGAAGAGAAGGCATGGTGGATTGAGCTGGAAAGATTTTATTCTGCCCAAGTTCAGCAAGAAGGCCGCTCCTCTTCCTCTATCTGACCTGTCCATTTAAAGCCTCTGTAAATACACCCTCTCCCAGTTCCACAAAGAATACTGTCCTCATCTCTATCCTGTGTGCAGGGCTGTAACTGCCCAGTCTAGCAGTGAGTGCCCAGTCAACATGTGTTGAATAATAGAATGAATCCAGAATTCAGGGAATAAAGGCTGGGGTGTGGGCTGGGGTGTCAGTAGAGGAAAAGGTTAAAATCCATTTTTTAAAGCAGGAATGACAGGTCTGGATGACAGGCTGCCGTAGCTGGAGAAATTCAGCCACTCATCACAGGTGAAGGCAAGGTCCAAAGGGCAGAGAATCAAGTGTTTCAAGGCTGGACCTCGAGTATGGTCAGTTCAGAGGGTCAATACATTGGATGTGAATATTGAAGGCAACAAGGTAGCATCATGGCTAAGAGAAAAATGAGAACATAATGTTAGAGAGCAGAAGAGCACAAGAACTTGTGTTCAATTTGTGCTGCTTCACTCCAGGGACAAATGCTAAAGGCATTTTTTTTTTTTTTTGGTACTGGGGATTAAACTCAGGGGTACTTGGCCACTGAGCCACATCCCCAGACCTATTTTGTGTTTTATATAGAGACAGAGTCTCACTGAGTTGCTTAGCGCCTTGCTTTTGCTAAGGCTGGCTTTGAACTCGCAATTCTCCTGTCTCAGCCTCCCGAAATTTTTGAAGATTTTAAAATGTGATATGCTTCTCATTAGAAATGACACATGATTTTGGGCCAGCTTATCAAGACTGCTTTGACCTGTCAGTGGCTGTCACATGCCTGTGATTGTTGTGATGTGCAGGGGACTCCTGGTACCCACATGGAGTCTTCCCTGCAAGTTCCTCTTTGGCAATGCCCACTAGGTGGTGACAGAGATTCACTTACCTCCCCTGCAGAAAGCCTGCCTTTTAGAAATAAAAAAAATTAACACAATATCTCACCTCTATAAAATTAGTTTCTTCTTTGTTAAAAACACAACACAAAACAAAAAGTCTCATTATATAAAACAGTGGAAATCTTACCAAAGATATTTCTAATGAGTGAAGAAACCATTTAGAATAAATATACAAAGGATCTAATTACCTTTCTTCTGTAACCTGACTTTTCCTTTAAGAATTTATAACTAACTCAAGGAGTTCTAGCAGCAGTCTCTGTCAGAGTTCTGTCTGTCTCAGCTTCTCTCCTATGATGGTGTGCAGTTTGTTTCTGCCTTTTTCTGAGGTTTGAAGGCAACTGTTCCATTTGTCTCAATCTACCTACATGGATTTTTTACACAACACAGGGGCAAAGTCCTGGTCTGCAGGTTATTTTATCAACCATTTGTAGATGGATAGAGAAGCCTTTTTAAGCTGCATGGACAGAAGCAGACCATCTTATTGTTTTTTTCCTCAGCGTAATCCAGATAGCGGTAGTCACCCTGTTAAATGGCCACCCCATGGACGACAGCCCTTTCTAACTCGAATGGTCTTATGGAGTCACAGTTGTTCCTGCTTTCTCCTGTGGCACCATGGGTAAGCCTTGGAGGGCCCCCCCCCCCATCTTAGCCTTCTAATCTGTAAAATAGGATTTGCATAACATCTCCCACACATGGTTGTTTTAAGATGGGATAAGAAGAGGAGAAGAGACACTCAAAATATGACAATTCACTATACAAATGTTGTAGGTCAATAGATCTCTTTTTAAAAGATGCTACTCTTGAAAAGGAAGTTAGCACAAGATTGGGATCCTAGTTAGAATAAGTTATACTCCATGTATGTATAATATGTCAAAATGCACTCTACTGTCATGTCTATCTAAAAAGAACACATTTTTAAAAAGAAAAGAAAGTTAATTTTTAAACGCTCACTGTCTGTGGAGGATTCTTTCAATAAATGGGACAGTCATGGAAGGACCCATGTAAGCATGCTGTGTTTGGAAACAAATGCTCCTCTCTGTCCTATGGGGTCTAAGAAGTGGATGTCAGCTGCCATGCTGTCAGGAAGGCAACTCAGTACCTGGGTACAGTCTGACCAGGACATCACCCTCACCCTCTGCTTCAGTGGGAGGACTGTATTGTGGAATCAATGATCTCCTATAAATGGGCACTTCCATAATTAAAGTAGGTTAAAATTCAATAATTTTCCACTTCTGCCTTTGGTACAAATTAGGCTGTTAATATCCCACTACACTGGGCAGATCATCTAATCTATAGCCTAGCCCTGGCCTAGGCTGGATTCTACCACAGCATAGAGAGGAATACTTCTAGTGCTGTGGGCTACTGGGGGTCTGCCATTTAGCACAGAGGTGCCCAGGAGTAAGGGTCAGAGCAGGGAGGATTTGTGCTGATTGACCTGAGGGCCTGGGTTACATTTGGCCTGCAAAGGATTTTTTTGTTTGTAAAATTTGAACCAGTTATTTTAAAATGGTGATTTAAAAAATTGTAACTGGATTTCTGACTTCTTAAATTCAGCAAAATGAATTTTAATTACCATATGGAAGTGCGTAACTGGTGCTGAGAGACAGAGTTCTCCAATTGGCCCCACTGCCAACCTTTCTCTATTTCATTACCCCCAGGTCAGTTTCATCCATTTATGTTGCCTGCTTGGCCCCAGAGTTTGAGCTAAACTGAGAAGTTGTGGGAACTTTGAGCAGTAACTTTTTTTTTTTTTTTTAATGGCAGTGCAGTGAGTGCTGTGATGGTGAAGCCCACACCACAGGTGGACGTGTGTTATGCCAAGCGGTGCAAACTATTTTATATTTCACCCCTAGACTCCTCCTTTCCACAGTCTCCTCACTTATATTAACAGGATTGGTACGGGTAGCACAAGATGAAGCGTGTGTGTTGTTTTTAAAGGATTTAATTATTAAATAGTTAGTTATACATGCAGTCCAAAAGCCAGTTTGTAGAGTGTTATATTTCATTCCATTAAAAAAAAAAAGACAGAATTGCCTGAAGTCGCTTTTGGTATGTAGCTCTAGGTTCATTTCCTATCATTGTGAGTTGGTGATAGATACAAGAAAATCAAAATCCTCTTCCTCCCATTAAGTGATGAATCTATGAACCCATTTAAATAGCAGTCAGGCAGAAGATATCATGGGAGGGAAGAATCCATTTGTAATTGTAACAAAGCAGATAAAATACTCCCAAATAACTTTGTCTGTATTGACCCAGATGCTCCGGGGATCAGTAGTGAGTTTCTTGGGATCACAAGAGGTATTGTTCTCCTCCTTTAAAATTGAACATATTCAGGATATCAGGTAATAAAAAGAAGAACAATAACATGTTACTATATTTTTATGAAACTTTACTATAACTATCCTAAAACTCCACATCCCTGTTGCATTATTGAGAAAAACATGTCCAGAAATGGTAACAAATAGGGGCTGGATCTTATGGGACAGGGCAAGACTGGATTGTCATCAATTCATGTAAAAAACACATTTAAAATGCTATTGGAAGCTACACAAAAGAAAGCAAACACAAAAGAAGCCTTAAACAACAGGAAGATCTCCTGTTTGAGCTTCCATTTTTTTTTTTTTTTTTTTTAGGAAAACACTGCTTGGACTTATTACTATATAAAAGATAAAAGTTGTAATTATATATTGTGTATTCATTAACATCAAGGTAACAGTTGAAGGTGTGAGCAGATACAAACTCATGCAAGCACAAACTGGACTTGTCTTCATAAAACATCCAGTGTTGGGTATTGAACAGAGAGTATGCTCAGGTCAGATGTTTGGAAAGGTATAAGGACCACATTTCTACATGAGCTTCCTTTCTTGGGAAGACTCAATATTGCAAAGATGTCAAGTCTCCCTAAGTGAATCTAGATGTTTTTAATCATCTAGATTAAACGAAGTTTAAAGTTCACATGGACAAACAAACAGACATGTTCTACAGGCATGTTCTTGGAAAGAAAAAAATTGTGAAGGAAAAAAAATAGAGTAACCAGGAGGGACTAATACAACCAGATTTTGAAACACATTACAGTAATTAACACAACATGGTATAAAAACTTGACTAGATCAATGACACAGACTAGAAAGTCAAGCCAAATACATAATGGAAGTTAGCATATGATAAAAAGATGAATCTACAGAATAAAAGTGGGCTATTCATTTAATGGTGTTGAAAAGACTGGATCATCATGTGAAGAAAAGTTGGATCTGGGTGTGGTCATGCACACTTGTAATTCCAGTGACTAAGGAGGCCAATCTCTAAATCCGAGGCCAGCCTCAGCAACTTAATGAGACCCAGTCTCAAAATTTAAAAAAAAAAGGGGCAGGGGCTAGAGATGTAACTCATGGTAAAGTGCCCCTAAGTTCAATCCCCAGTAATGCAAAAAAGAAAAAACAAAGGTGTTGCAGAATCACAATAGTATTTGTTGTGGGGAAAATCATCGGTGAATGCTAATATTAGTGGATAAAAAACATGTTCAAGAGATAGAAGGCTGGGGATGTAGCTCAGTGGTAGAGTGTTTGTCTGGCATCTGTGAGGCCCTGGGTTCAATCCCCAGTAATAGCCAAAATAATAATAATAATAATAATAATAATAATAATAATAATAATAATAATAATAGATATTCATGTGATCTCAAGATATCTCCCTAGAGGTTATTAATTACAAAGTGAAAGATACTAACTTTTCTGTTGGTAAATCCAGGCAGCGGTCATCACATCAGGAAGCCCGTACTAGCTGCATGAAGAACTGAGACTCCCAGCTATATGTATAGTAATGGCGCGTGTGTGGGTAAAGGAAACTTCAGATGATGCCAGCTTTTAAGTGTTTGGGTTTTCCAACCAAGGCACCCACCATCATAGAGTAGACACAAACTATCCCTGATGTTCCTGTCTGAATTCCAGACCTACAGAATTCATGAGTATAACGAATGTTTATTTAATGGTGCTGAGTTTGGGGGTACTTTGCTACGTAGATTTAAAAATGGAACAGGTGGTGTCTGCCAATTTTTTTTTTTTACCATAAGTTTCCATTTCCCTCTTTGTAAGTAACGGATAATTTGTGTGGAAATATTTGAGACTGTGTAAATGTTCTGTTTCTCATCAAACTTTTACCCTTGTCAAACTAGTTTTAGCATCTGCTGATGATTTTCTAATTCCATTATTCCTTCTGTATTTATTTGTTGGCATTTTTATATAAGGAAAAGCTTTCCCTTCTTCTCTACTTTGTGTGTGTGTGTGCGTGTGTGTGTGCGTGCAAGCGCACGTGCGCACGTTCATAATGACATAATCTCATGGAATCATTTCATTCAGTGAAATATAATGCATTATTATCATTGATGCTCCAATTTTCCCACTGGCTAGCCGAAGTGCCTTCAAGCTGATTCTGAGTTCTTTTGAACTTTCTCCACTTATTGTTAAGCATCTCTTTAGTTTCTGGTGCCATAGATATCGCAGGCTCATCTTACAGTTTCCATGCCCCAATCCCAGAATCCAGACTTTTCTCCCATGAGTCCTGATTCTTTTTAGTGGAGAATGATATTTGGAAACCAAGATCTAAGTGCCAGATGTGCTCACTGCTGCATGGGTATTATTGCTTCTAGGTACTCTCAATGAACAGGGGTAGGAAATACATTTATCTGTCTATTAATGTATTAACAAGCATGAGTTCATACTTCTATCTCCAATTCCAACTCATAACCTCAGAGAACATTCCAATCTTTCCCCTTCCTATGTTTTAAATTTGTTTCTCTGACAGTAGAAAACCTGGCTCCTATTTCCCTCAATTCATTTATTCATTTGATCAGGCCTGAAATACAAGGAAATTAGTTTCAGAATTGCTAACTCATGTTTCTGAGAAAAGCAAGCCTAGTAATTAGAGTTCAGCATTTTTCCAGGTATTTTTAGGAAGAATTTACATGTAGTGAAAAGCACAAATCATGGGGATACATTTGATATACTTTGACTAAAGAACCTACATTTTATTAAGGCATAATATTCTATCACCCTGGAATATTCCCTCCTTAGTCAGTACCCCAAGAACCAACCATGTTTCTGATATTTTTTTCCATTGCAGACAGTTTTCTTTTGTGGTACTACATATAAATAGAATTGTACAATTTGTACTTTTTTGTGATTGGTTTCTTTTGCTCACAGAATGCCTATGAGATTAATCTATTATGTATCCTTAGAGTATTCCTGTGTATTGCTCAGTACTATTCCATGTGTAAATGGACCACAGATTGTTCATTCATTTCCCTGGATTTTAATCATTTCCAATGTTCGACTATTACAAGTAAAGCTGCTGTCAATGTTCCCGTACAAGTCTTTTTGTGGCTATACATTCTCATTTCTCTTGGGTATGAGCACTGAATCATAGCATAGGGTAGATGCATTTTCAAATGCATAAGAAGCTACTATTTCCAAAATTATGGTATAATTGAACACTCCCACCAGCAACTGATGAGAGTTCTGGTTGCTTCACATCCTCACCAATACTTGGTGTTTTCATTGCTTTTAATTTTAGCCATTCTAGTAGTTTTAGTCTTGGTCTCTGGGATGACCAAAGGCTTTGAACCCTCTTCCTTCACTTTGCTGGGCCTGGGCATCCCCAAGGCTTGGGATTTGGCTCGTTCTCTGCTCTCACTCTTCAGCTGGATTTAGTTCAGGGAGTGGGCATAGTTGAATGGTTCTTAAGGTTTTGGGTATTAAGCTTAAGAAATAGATCAGAAAGTTCAAGGATGCTCTTTACATGCCTAATTCTGATTTACATAAGCTTTTGTTAATCAGACAAAAATTTTGTAATTAATCACGTGCATATAATTTACTTGGGTTTGTTCTGTTTTGTAAAGCTGATTTCAATTATAGATATTTATAAAGAAAATGAGTATCTGGCATTGTTTACATGCTAACACTTCCAGAGTTTTTATGAAAATTATATGAGTAGAAAGATGAATTTTCATAAAATTTTCTTAGCAGCCTTTTTATTTTTAGAAAATAATACAAACCGTTCAAGGCTAGCATCAACATATTGCCAGACTGATAATTGTACTTGGTGTTTTCATTCTCCTTTTCTTTTGTGCACTCATTCAGTATGCCCACCACATCCCTCTACGGTATTATCTGCAATTTACAGATGGAGCAATGGGAGGCTCCAAGAGGTTAAGCGATTTGCCTAAGGTCTTGCAGTTGGTAGCAGATCAGGAATTAAAAAGAATGAGTCTGTGTCATGGTCCATGCTGATTTTATTAGAAGTTGTCTGGGCCTCCCCAGGAGCCCAATGTGTTCTCTAGCCCTGTGGAAGCAGCCAATTTGTTTGCTTCATTTAAATAGCACCAGGATGCAGCCCAGGGGTCCAGATCCAGCCAAGGATGGGGAATATCTAGATTTAGTTGGGGTCGTGGACCTCAGAACTTTCAGGAAGGGGCAGATGTCTGCTGGTTTCCTGTAGAGAGGGACGCTGCTTCTGTGGAGTGCTGGTGGGGAGCAGCAATGTGAACAGGGCCTCTCTGACCTCCTTGAAGAAACAAGTGCAGAGTTGGGGTGGGAGGAAGCCCTTTTTTTATTCTCATGATCTAGGAACTTCTGTCAGGATGAAATGTCCAGGGAAGCTGAGCCCCATCTTTTGCACCTAAATGTAATATTAACAATGTTTTGATTTTTTACCCAGTTCTCAGATCAGACAATTGAGTTCATTGGTAGACAGCCTCAGTCTAAATTTCCAGGCTCTTTACCTGGATTCACAACTGGTAGCACCCTTACCCAGCTTTTTCTTTCCTCTTTGCTTATTAAGTGGGGGCATGACTGCTCAGTTAGCACCCTCTATTTGCATTTTGCAAATCACTTGCCCAAAGGAACGATGCACCCCAAATACTGACATGTCTAATAATATCTTTGTCCATTGTATATATTTCTCAGACTATGGAATGAGTTTGATTGTAATTATAGCACAAAATAATTTGTAAGGAAAAAAAATTGTAGAAAGTATTGCAAAGAGATGTAGCTGTAAGTGGAATGACATTTTAAAATTACAGACTTTTATAAAATAGAAACATTTATGGATAAATCAAAGAGTAAGCTACTTGGGCATCCATTAAAATACTTGGTTATTTGATGATACAAATTAGTCTGAACTTACAGTCTTGAAGCCTAAAGCAATCAAAATAAGGTACATAAGAAATTGCCAAATGAAGCCAGGAGTGATGGCGCACACCTGTAATCCCAGCATCTCGGGAGGCTGAGACAGGAGGATGAGTTCAAAGCCAGCCTCAGCAACTTAGTGAGACCCTATACCAAAAAAATTCAAATGGTAACTTGAGAATTGGGCTATAAATTGGGAATTAAAAAAAATCATTAAGTTACCAATAAAATCTAACTTGGTACAGTCAAGTTACGGTTATGGGTAAGATATAGCCCTGGAAAATATACTAGCAGACGCAAGAAGTCTATGAAAAAGGGGAAGTGAAAATAGGATTTGATGACTTTCATGTGTTTAAAGTCTGAATAGAAGAGAGGAGACAATGGTTTTATGTGTCACACATTCTTAGGTAAAGGAGAAAGGGAGATTCAGGCAGTGAGAGTTACTGGTCTTCCAGACTAGATAGAAACAAGGGTTTGAACCTGAGAAGTCTAGAGGGCCGCCAGGGCTCAGGCCTGGGGTTTTGATGGAGAGAGCACAGGACCCTAGACTTGGGGGCAAGAAAAGGAAGCCAAGAGAAGAAAGCTAGAAAAGGGAGTAGAATGAGTACCCAAGGTCTGGCTCTTCCCTGTTCATTCCTCATTTACTTCCTCTCCTGGAGAAGGTACTTTCAACATCACAGGGAGGTTAGAGTAGCAGTGTGAGTTCTCCCTGCAAGGTCTACAGTTCACAGCCGAGTTCACAAAGAAACTGCACCAACACATGCAGCCTAGTTTTTGTCACAGAATGAGGCTCTGTACCCTGGTAACTATGATTTAGAAGGAAAGAGCTTTAAAAGGAACCCTATAACATGGATTTTATTCCCCAGGGAAGTATCATCTCTATAAATAAAGAGTGGGTGTGAGAAAAAAACATCATCCAGAATGAATGGATCTGACTCCCTCAGGGGGTTATCATCATCCACATGGGGCTATTTTCTTTCTTTCCTCTCCAGGATAACCTTCAGTGTTTGGGAAGGTGATTTGCCAGAGGATGAAGACGGAAGTGGACAGAGCGAAAGGCCATCATGGTGGACAACGCTTGTCCTGGCCTATTCAGAGCACTCTCACTCCATCCACAACCTCCACTCTCACCCTAATCATGGAGCACCAGCGACAGAGAGAGCCTGTCTCTCTCCCATACCCCAGCCTCTGGAGGTCTGGTCTAGAGAGAGTGATAATCCTTCCTGGGGTCAGGCTATCAAGGAGCAAAGACCTGGTTAGAATCAGAGGAGAATGTTTGCAGCAGGTGTCTTCACAAATATGCCCCTAGCTATTTGATTTGGATATGATCTAGAAGGTCACATCAGTGGTCAGAGGTCTAATGGGGTTTGCAGATTTTCATCTTCCTTTCCTATAATTTCTCAGCCAGGCCTTAATATGAATATGCAGAGGATGTCACATCCTACTAGAATAAGAAAATAGGTGGTAGGAAGGGAATTTTTAACTGCCTTTACAATAGTGAAAGTTAGGGGCTGGGATTGTGGCTCAGCGGTAGAGCGCTTGCCTCGCATGCGTGAGGCCCTGGGTTCGATCCTCAGCACCACATACAAAGCAATAAAATAAAGACATTGTGTCCATCTATAACTAAAAAAAATATTTAAAAAAAATAGTGAAAGTTAGCAAAATCCCCAAATGAAATAGGTCAAGAAGTCCAGGTTTAGAGAAATGCAAATACAGAATGCCCCCTTAATTAGAGGGATACTTTCCAAGATGCCCAGTGGATGCCTGAAACTGCAGATAGTACTAAACCTGATATGTATTATGTTTCTTCCAAAATATACATATGGCAAATTTTGAATTAAAGTTTGATTTATAAATCAAGCACATTGAGAGATTAGCAACAATAATAAACTAGAACAATTCTAATAATATCCTGTAATCAATGGTTTCAAACATAAGTTATTTATTTCTGGAAATTTCTATGTAATATTTTTGGACTGTAGGTGCCTGGGGGTAACTGAAACTGCAGATAGCAAAGCAAGGGTTAAGAGGGGGCTACTACATTGTGAAGGTCAGTATCCCCACCAGGGTTCTGAAGGTACTAGATTGGAGAGTATTAGGAGAGGCAGCAGCTAAGAGAGATTTAAGGAAAACATGTGGAACAAGGTTAACTTCCTCTCCCTCCCTTTGGAAGGCATAACCTGTCAGAAGGCATCTAACCTGTCAGAAGGCATTTCATGGGTGCTTCTGAGAGGGATGAACTCATCCTTTCATGAGGACCCACTTCTGTGATGATAGACCCACCCCAGCAACAATAGCATCCAGCCAATCTTGAGGCAGAACCACTCTCGGGGACCCGCTTTTCAGCGCTATTGCATTGGGGATTATGTTTCCATCACATGAGCTTTAGAGGACACACTTAAACCATAGCATGAGATCAACAAAAGCTGTAAATACTTTCCATCGGTTCAGATCAAGTTTTGTCACCAAATTTTCAGCCTTCAGAAATCTCACATTTTCCACTTCTGCATGGAAAGTGTACCAGGGCTAGGCCCACTTCCAGGGGCCAGTGGCTACCAAGCTTCCTGTTGGCTTCACTGCCACATGAGCGGGGGACCCTGAGTCTATTCTGTAGACCCTGCTTTTCTGGCTTGGGAAGACATGAGAGGAGGAAGGAGGGAAAACTTGCTTTAATTCACATTTATAGTTGTAGGCAGACAGTTCTGTTAGCAGAGAACCCTAGAAGGAAGGATTTAGACATGCATCCTAAACTACCAACAGAGCCCTCAGTTAACATTTTATCACTGCACACATTGGGTATTTGCCCAGTGTAACGTGTTAGTCTTTTCACCAGGTCACATCTGAAAATACCAGCTCTGTTGCTGTTTCTCTTTTTTGCAGTTGCGTTGGCTCTAGCGTCAAGGTTACAACCTCTCCTCATCATTCTTCACTCAGCGGGTCGCATTGCCCTGTACTTGCTCCCCTGCCTCAGACACACATTGTGCCTCCATCTAATCCAGGCTCATTTTACATTCATTCTTTTTTTTTGGTACTGGGGATTGAACCCAGGGGCACTTAACCTCTGAACCACATCCCAAGCCCTTTTTATATTTTGGTTTGAGACAGGGTCTCACTAAATTGCTTAGGGCCTTGCCAAGTTGTGGAGGCTGGCTGGCTTTGAACTTGTGATCCTCCTGCCTCAGCCTCCCAAGCCGCTGGGATTACAGGCGTACATTTATCTTAAACACATAAATCCTCAGGCTTCACTTAATTCTCTCTAATTTGAACCTCTTCATTGGTAGAATTGTTCAAGAAGAGTTCACTTGCCTTCTCTGCGGGAAGGTGGGTCTGCTGAGCTTTCTGCTTTCCTTTGATCATTAAGGCCCAGAATTTATAGAATTCCCAGCCCCCCATCTCTTTCTTATTACTGACTCTATGTGCCATTTTCTCATGTTACCCTTTCAGCCAGCTTTTCCATCCTGCCTTCCCTCATTAATGAATTATGCAAATCTTTTGACACTAGCTCTTTATGTATTTGTACGGAAATCACATTCTTAGCATTTTGAAAATTATGCTTTGACACCCCCAAATGTGACAATCTCAGTCTTTCTCACCATTCTGGAGAGTTGTCAAAGCTAGATTTAGTTGAATTAGAAAAGATGAAGTGCTGTGAAATTCTTGCTCCTGAGTATGGTGGTTCAAGGACCAGCTTTAAGGGTAGACAACTACAGGGAGCAGCCCTCTACCCTAATATTACTGGAGGACAATTTATGGCTTAAGAATCTAGAGGGTAGAGTCAGGAATATAGATGTGATCTGGGCAAAGCTCCTGTCCTCAAGAAGCAGTGTGTGTGTGTGGAGGGGTGTACAGATGGAGTCTGTGACCGAGAGTGCTGGTCAGTACAGTGTGTGGCAGCGAGGAAGAGTGGGGAAGAGCTCAGGGAGGGTGGGAGCACCCAGGAGCAACCCCTAACTTACCCCCAGATGTTGTTCCATGCAGGAATGAGTAAAACTTAGCCATATGTGAAGGTAAGAAAAGATCATTCTGGGGCTGGGGTTATGGCACAGTGGTAGCGTGCTCACCTAGCACGCGTGAGGCACTGGGTTCGATCCTCAGCACCACATAAAAATAAAATATTCTGTCCACCTACAACTAAAAAATAAATAAAAGAAAGAAAGAAAAGATCATTCTGGTTAGAAAGGTGTGCAAAAAAGGAAGGAAAGGGAAACATGACGTGTGCAGATGTTCTTGTCCCCAGAGCACTGAGTGCAAGGCAGGAAGTGGCATGTGCTCCATGGACAAGCTTTTATTTATATAATGGTTAAATTCGTGTGTCAACTTGATTGCCCAGATAACTGGTTAAGCTTTATTTCTGGGTACCTCTGTATGTCTCCTGATGAGATTAACATTAGAGTCGGTGGACTTAAATAAAACAAATCACCCTCCTCAATGTGGGTGGGCACCATCCAACCTGTTGAATAAAACAGAATGGTGGTGGAAGGTTGAGTTCCCATTCCCTGCCTGACTGTTGAGCAGGACATTGGTCTTCAGCCCTTGGACTGGGGTTTACACTATCAGTGCTCCTGGTTCTCAGGGTTTCAGGCTTAGACTAAGATGGGACCACTGCCTTTCCTAGGTTTCCAGCTTTCTGCTGGCAGAAAGTGGCACTTCTCAGCTTTCAGAATCATGTGAGCCAATTCTTCATAAAAATATCACTGTAAATCTGCTATCTAGGGCTGGGATTGTGGCTCAGTGGTAGAGCGCTTGCCTTACATGTGGGAGGCACTGGGTTTGATCCTCAGCACCACATATAAATAAATGAATAAATAAAGGTCAATCAACAACTAAAAAAAATTTTTTTAAAAATCTGCTATCTATCTACCTACCTGCCTACCTACGTATCATCTGTCTCACCTATGTCCTACTGGTTTCATTTCTTTAGAGAACCCTGACTAATATAATCTGTGTTCAAAATATCAATTACTGTTCTCCCCCACCTTTCTCCTGTGCTCACCATTTTTCTTCACTGCTGTTCTGAGGACCTTCCTTCCCTTGCCAGGTGACAATTGGAAAAGATTTAGCCCCTCCTTTGAGGGGGAAGGGGTCATCACAGAATCAGAAAAGAAGCAGGAGCACATTCCTGGTCCTCACCCTCAAAGATCTCAGTGTAAGAAGAAGAGTTTTTAGGCATTTGATCCCTCAGACTGGAAAAAGTTTCCATGGTTTTGGGGAGGACAATGGTGTAGAAACACCAGGAAGATTGCTAAGGAGCTTTATCCTTTTCAGCCCAATTTCTCTGGTTCCAGGAGTTTTGAGGGAGCCAGTTGGAATGAGTGAGTCTAGTTGTCTACTGGTCAGAGAGGACAGCCCACCAGAGTCAGATGGCTCAGAGACTCTCCTCTGTTCCCCCAGACTTGGCCCAGCTCCCAGCTGTCTCACAAGGACAACTGTTACAGTGTAGATATGAGGTGTCCCCCAAGAGTTCATGTGTGAGACAACAATAACATTCAGGGGTGAAATGATTAGATTATGAGAGTTGCAATATAATCCATGGATTGATCCACTGATTGGGTGGTAACTGTAGGCAGGTAAGGTGTGACTGGAGGAGGTAGGTTACTGGAGGGCATGCCTTTGGAGCTTATATTTTATCCCTGTCAGGCAGAGTTCCCTCTGTAGTTTCTGGTTGCCATGTCCTGAGCTGCTTTCCTCCTCATGCCCTTCCACAGTGTTCTGCTTCACCTCAGGTCCAGAGCAATGAAGTCAGCCATCTATGGACTGAGACCACTGCAACTGTGAACACCAAATAAACTTTTCCTCTTCTAAAATTGTTCTTGTCAGGTCTTTTGGTCACAGTAACTAGAGAGTTGACTAAAATAACAACGCACTCTCAATAGCCCAGAATATGAGCTGACCCACTATTTAATAGAAGGTGGGCCTGGGGATACTTGGAGCGGTGAGGTGGTATGGGGATGAGAACTCCTGCCCTGAGCAAGTCAGGGGAAGGAAGAGCTGGTATAGACTGCTCCTGAAGTCGAGTGGCGTGGACTCATTCCTTTGATTACAGCTAGCACCAGCATCTGCCCTCCAGTGCACATGAGTATTTCATACATGCTCAGGAGGCAGTAAGAGGAGAGAGGCCATGCCTCTCAGCATGGTTGGTTGGCAAGTTGCACAATATGGATCATCCAGGTATCAGAAGTAATCATTGCAAAGTTGAACTTTTAGGTTTCCTATCAGTTAGGTATTTATTACTATGTAATAAATTGAGTGTTTTAAAACAACAATAAACTTTTATTATTTCACATGGTTTTTATGGGAGCAGTTCACGAGGTGGTTCTGATTGAGGTCTCCTTTGAGATTGCAGTCAGCGTGTGACCTGAGGTTTCTACCATCTGAAGTCTGATGAGCTAGAGACTTTGCTTCCAAGCACACAGCTGGCAAGTTGATTATTGGCAGGAGGCCTCAGTTCTTTGCCAAGTGGACTTTTTCATAGGGCCATTTGAGTATCTTATGGCATGGCAGTTGTCTTCCCCTGCAGTGAGTGATTAAAAAGAAAGCAAGGAAGAACCCACATGTCTTTGATGACACTTCAGAAGCCATACACTATTATTTTCTCGATCTTCTATTGGTTATACAGGTCACTGCAATCCACTTATGAAAGAACTATGCAAGAACATGCATCCAAGGGTCATTGGAAACCATCTTGGAAGATGGCTATCATACTCTGCTAGTAACAGAGGTCTGAAATAAGTGATAGGGCTTTGTTTTCTTCCATATAAAATAAGTATAGATGTAGACAAGGACATCCCAGGCACCTTTGGTCTTTCTGCGCACTCAGGGTTGCCTCATGGTTCCAAGATATCCTCTGCAGCACCTGTCATTGTGTCTGAGTTGCAGTTAGCAAGAAGTAATGAGAAAATGCAAAAGGGCTTCCTTCTGAATCAAATCAGCTGCTCCTTTTAAAAAGCTTCCCCAAATGTCTTATTCACTAACATGCCTATCTATAATTTGCCAGAACTTAGTTTTGTGGTTCTCCTTACCTACAGGTTAGGCTGGGGAATATAGTTTTCACATCTCTACAAAATCAGGGTTTTGTTAGCAAGGAAGAAATGGAGACTGGGTTAGAGGAAGATTTCCATCTCTTATAGTACTTCCACCCTTTGTCTAGGTCTTAGGATGTTATGCATTGCCCCTTGCAGCCATTCCTCGTCCCTGTTAGGGTCCCTGCTGTAGACTTGGAGCCTAGTAATGCCTTCTTAACTCTCTTCATTCATTCAGTTGACTGTGGTTTGGTTGGGACCTGGCAAGGATATTACCTTCCTTAATCTTCTGTGACTTGACTGTTGAGCTGCAGAACCTGGGGACTAGAAGTTACTTCATTTAACCTTCATGACATCTGCACGAGGTGGATACCATTATCCTCATCCTCTAAATAAGGAAAGAGACCCATATCTGGGCATGAGCCAGGGCTTGAACCCAGTGATTTCTAGCTCCAGAATGAATGCTCTTTCTATGGCAGCACTTGATGGGCCAGCAGGCTCACCGCAGGTGAGGTAAATGGCAATAGTGATGACAAAATGCCAAGCTGATGTAAAGAGTGTGGGCGCTTGGTCAGAGTGGAGAAAACATGTGTAAAAGCCTTACAATAATCTATTTTTTCCAAAATACAAAATACAAAAGACTTATGCTGGGCTGTTACAAAAGATCTTCTTTTCCTTGCTTTTAAATCTGTTGGCCAGACCTGGTTATGCCACAGGCTCATAAAACAAGGCAGAGACTCATCCAGTGGACTGAAAACTGACTAGGAGGACATGGTCGTGATTAGTGTGGTTAATGGATTCTACAGGGAGCCTGATTCTTTGGGCAACGACCTCTTGACAGGGCAAAGCATTGCATTGTCTAAGACGTGAAATTTGCTATGTGTGTTGGAGGGCGGATAGAAAAAAAAGTTTAGGGTGGGAGAGAAGTAAGGTTGTATTTTTGGAGTAAGTGAATGCAAATTAATGTTTTAAGGATTTTATTTAATCAACATGAATACGTGGGTTGAAAATAATTCCTGGCCTGGCAGAGTTCACAGTGGCAGACTTTCTGCTTCCTGGAGTTCCACTGATGGCCCACCAAAGTCTTTGACCATTTTGCCTCTTTTTCTCAAAGAAACACCTCATTTCTGGAGTTCATTCTCTTTGGGGCAGTGTTGTTTTCCAGCAGTGCGTGGCCATCCTATAGTCTAAAAAGGGTGGAGAGAAAAGTGCTCGGTATTACTGAATAGAATTCAGAGGGATGCCTTAGAACATGGGTTCTGCTGGAGGTCAGCTGATGGGGCCAATCCCCAGGGACACTTACTCTGCACTTTCAGAAGTGTCCTTGCCCTTTACATCTGGCCATGGGCGTTGGTCCACTTGGGTGTGAGTGTATCCCACTGTGCTGCTTTTGCACCCTTATGGCAGCAGAGTCCAGGGAGGCCTGGCCCAGCAAGGGACACTCAGCATTGAAAAGACAGCATTACCTGTGCTCTTCAACCTCCTTTCTTCTCAGATAGCCTCAGCTTGTTGGGGGGGGGGATGTCTTTCTCATGACTTTGTGGTTAATAAAAGCTGCGTGTGCCAGTTCTGCTCCAGGGCTCACAGAGTTCTGTTTGTCAGAGGCTGACTTTTCCTCTGACTCCAGTATCCTTGTCAGGACAAAGGGGCCATTCCCCTGGGAAGCCCTTTTGATGGCAGCTGGACCTTCTGGTCACTTTCCCCATGCTCTCCTGCTGTCCTAGCCATCCACCCGGAACCTTCCACACCATTCTTCCTTAATGTGACTAGTTCCTTAATGTGAAATCCCAGTTGGTTTCTCTAAGTCATCATTGTTCTGAGACCCACAGCTAGAATCATGTTAACAGCCTCTAAAACTGACAACTGTGGAGACAGGCGTTATTAGCCCATACTTGCTCACAGTATTAGAAACTGCAGTCGCTTTCCCACAGTAATAGTAAGAGTTGCCATTTATAGAGAACTGATGCTGCGTCAGGTGCTACATATTCTTTTAATTCCAAGATAACCCTTTGAGGCAGGAGCTACTATTTACAGTTAGAGACTGGGGGTCAGAGAGGTTGAATAAATTACATAGTTTTAGTTGATAAATAACAGGTAGGGGGACTGCCTGAGTCTGGGGCTCAGTATTCCGCTACCACTGTCACTCTATGTAGCTGCCATACTACATAATGTCGGGCCATTGCTGTGACCTGTTTTCCTCTTCTGGGCATCTGATACACAAAGCGGCTATGCCTGGAGGCTGGAGGTCCAGATAAGCTCAGTACAGGGAAAATTAATGTTCAGAAACCTCCTCACAGAACTCAGGATACCAGTCCTGATATGGACACTTTAAACAGCCCTATCTCTTCTCCCCGTGGGTTGGCCCTTGGGGGAATGAATGTCAGGGAAGGAGCAATGGTCAGGACCTACTGTGAATGACAGTTGGTCTTTCTGCCACTTGTGGCATATTGATGAAAGTTTTCAGCCTCTCACATAGGCAAAATCCTGGAGGAGGGTGAAGGGGAGGAAGCAGCTGGTTCTCTTAATTTCCTGAGTGGGTGGGAGATGATGTTTATTTCAACTTGAGAAACAGCCACCATCTCTTGTTTCCACATGAGCCTGGCTTTGTCGTCAGCCAGTGGCAAAGGAGGTTGCTTAGGCTCTCAGAACCAGGCCTCTCCAAATAAGATGGATGCCAACCTTTTCTTATTCCAAGAAAAAGTTGCCTCTGCTTTATTGTTCAATTTATATGGTAGTCCTATAACTCTCGTTGTGTCCTGACTAGGGCCAGATTCGTCAAACTTTCTCAAGAAGTGCATCGTAGCACTGAATTCTGTTGACCCATGTTCAGTTTCCTCTTGAAAATTCTAGGCTGTCAAGACAGATAGCTTTTCCAACACAGCTGCATGATCCACAACAATAACTCCCGCCACCCTGCCTATATTGCTTGTGGAGTTTTTGTGTGTGTATTTCTTATTCTATTTTTCCATCTGGTGACTTTTGTTTTCTTCTAAATGGTGCTGTTTAAATGCTTCCCACAAACGCAATCTTGAAAATAAACACATTGAATGGATAAGAACAAAAGAGGATCCATTCTAGATGCTGATCACTGCTGAGAGGTTTCCTCAGCTGCAGGGCGATGGGCCGAGTGGATGAGCAGATCATCAGCAAAGAAATGCCACCCAAGGGTGCTGTCAGGATTGGAATCCAATCAGAATGGCATTATTGGTGTCCTGACTTGTGGACATGCTGAAGGTCTCAACAACTGGGCATTTGTAGTCCTTGAAAACTTAATAGGCTCCTCTCCCACTTGGCAATTTACAAAAGCCCTGGTTTCATGCCTTCTAGATCTTACCAGAAGAGAGAAAGCTCATGGCTATATTGCTATTGCTTTACCCCTCTGAGATTTCTCTGTGAATTGATTTCCCCTCTCAGTTTATTTTCCCAGGTTCCCAGCTACTCCCCTATGATTTCTGCTTTAATTTGTAGTAGAACTGAACCCCAGAAGATCCTTGGACGTAACAGAGCAGAGACAAGCCATTCCTATGGTGCCCCGACTTACTGACCCATAGAATCTGAGAATATAATAAAATATTGCTTATGTCACTGGCTTTTGGGTGGTTTTTAATGCAGCAATAAAAACCAGAACCTTATTTCTGGTGGCATTTGCCTCAATTCTTAGAAAAGTCTGAGAGGGAATAGAGGGGCTTGTGATGCTTGTTACCTGTGGTTCTCTGCAGCTCAGAGATGGACCCAGAATCCATGTGGGACAGAGAAAAACCTGCCCTGCCACTTGGCAAAGGCCAGGAAGTCTTTCTTCCATAGGAGTGTGCTCTATTATCCTGGAAACACCAAGAGAGTCTTCTCAAGAAAGATTATCGGGATCAACACCCACATTGGAATACTCTTTAAAAGGTAGTCTGTCTCAGTAGTCTCCGAAAACTCCCAAGTCCCATTGGATTTACTCTTAAAATGTGTCCAGCATCTGATCATTTCTCATGGCGTCCATTACCATCCCTTTCCAACCTGCCATCATCTCTTTTCCAAGTTACTACAGAGCTCTACAAAGCAATCTCCCTGGTTTTCCACTGCATTTCATTTTCCTGAGTGGCCAGAGTGGTTCTTTTTTATGTAAGTCAGATTATGTTATTAGTCAGATGTTATTAGTCCATCTCACTCAGCAAAAAAGGCCCCTCTTGGTCTGCACTTTCTGCTACTCTCCAGCTTTGCTTCTGACCTGCTTGCTCTTGTTCATTTTTTCCAGTCACCATGGCCTCCTGCTTTTCCTTGAACATAATAAGTGTCCTCTCCCCTCAGGGCCTTTGCATCCCCATTCCTGCCATCTGGATTTCTCTTCCCCAGGTAGCCTCATGGTTGCTAAGTACATTTCCACCCTCGGCCTCACCCCTGGCTCTCCATGTCCCTTTTCTCTTCTTTAATTTTCTCTGTGAAACTTATCCCCATCTAAATACTATATATTTCACTTCATTATTATGTTCAATACCTATCTGCCCTCTGAAATTTCAGCTGTATGAAATTTCATATAGGGATTCCCCCCCCCCATTTTATTCAGCCTAGAGCAGTGCCTAACACATTATAGACCCTCAATAAATAAGTATTTGTTGAATGAAAGAAATATTTGACCTTACCTTAGCATCAGTCCTACATTTCAGCTTCTGACTGGACAGTGCCACCCTGGAGATCACCCTAACATTCTAGGATCTAGGATCAGAGCTCCAGGGCCCCTCCACATACAGTGGGATTGACTGACTTAAGCTGGGTTTAAATCCCAGCTCTGCTTCACTTCCCAACTAGAAAGGTGTGACAATACTCCCCAGCTCATGGCATTGCCTTTTAGCCTTGATCAGTGAGGACTGAAAAAGACAGGGCAGGCTGAGCCCTAGGAACATGCCTGGCAGAAAGCAAAAACTTGAAAAGTGCCAGCCATTACTATTGCCATCACTAGCTTTTTATTCTCTTAAAAAAAATAAAAAGTCTTTACTTACCTTTGTTCATGTGGTCAAGAATCAAAACATGCTTACTTCTTGCTTTGATAAATTAATGAGAACTTGACTTCTCTTTACAGTGGGTATTATTTCACCTATAGAGAGTTATAATGCCTTCTTTATATCAAGGAAATAAATAGCCCTCTACTGACCAAAAAAAAAAAAAAAAAAACACAAAGAATCACAATCAGTTACTCTTTGCATCTCATCAGAAACTACACTTTCCTGCTGACGATAACAAAGAAAATGTATCACATGCTAAGGGCAGAGATAGTGCTAAGAGCTTTACATATATCACCTAACTTAATTTTCACAGTCCCCCCATCGCCACCAGAGAGATAGATACTATAGTATCATTGACATGTTCAAGAGGGAGAAATGGTACTTGGGAAATATATCAGTCATCTTTCTCTTACTATAATAGATATTGGAGATAATCAATTTAGAAAGAGAGGTTAATTCTGATTTATAATTTCAGAGGTTCCAGTCCAAAATCGATTGGCCTTCTTGCTTTTGGGCCTGTAGCAAGGAAACACATCAGGGCTGGGAGCACATGATGGAGCAGCATGGCTCACCTTGTGGCAGAAAGCAGAAGTGAATAAAAGGAAGTGACCAAGGCCTCCCAATCCCTTTGGGGGTTACACCTCCATGACCTAAGACCTCTCACTAGGCCTCGTCTCTCAAAGTCTCCACTAACTCCCACCAGAGCCATGCTGGGGATGAAGTCTTTAACACATGGCCCTTTAGCGAGCACTTAAGATCTAAATTATAGCTGGGAATTTGAATAATTAATCAAAACCACACAACCAGGACATAAACAGAGAAAGTGCTTAGCTCTTAATCCTTCAGGATCCAGTCTTTATGCCTCCCCATTTACACTCATTTTTTCTTTTTGCACTACCAAACGCCAGTGATCCAGCCTGGTCCCTGGGCCACGAGGCAGCCTGAGATGGTACCCGCATCTCCAGCCTTGCCCGAATTTCTCCCTGCTCGCTGTTAATTGTTTCCAGGCTGGCCAGAGTTCATTCCAAAGTCTTACCAGCCCTCCAGTATCCTCTCCAGTCCTGGCCAGGAAGCAGAGCACAAGGCCCAACCTGGAACCCTAGCCTCATACTTGTTTTGTGAGGTGCATTTGGTCTCCTGCCAGCACATTTTGGTAGAGCAAAGAGTGAGCCTTCCTCAGGAAACCCAGGGGCCACATAGCTAAGCCTCACCTCTTTCCATGTGATAAATATAATTTTTTAACAATAAATTATGGTTCTCATAATGTAAAATGAACACATGTGAAAGATTTACTGGACTCACTGACTGAATGAGGGAATCAGTAAAATGTAACTTGTTCGGAGGAGAAGCCAAAAGTACTAGAAATTTATGTGGACTAAAAGAATGTTGAAATAACTTTATATGTGGGTTTGGAACTTGCTTTATTATTTGGGGGTATGCAGAATTTATTTACATGTCTATAGATAAGAACTATTTGTATGTATGTAGCCTCGTGGGAATCACTCAATCCCTGAGTCTACCTCTTATTGTGGTTGTGAGGATCAAAGTTTCTGGCACACGGTGAGGATGGACTCCACCCTTTACTTGCTATTTACTCTGTGTAAGGCACAATTCTAAATTAAATGTATTCAATCCTTTTGCCATCTCTATTGTACAAGTGTGGATACTGAGGCACAGGGTGGTTAAGGCACTGAACCAGGATCATGCTATTGGAGCTGTGACTTAACTGTGGGAAGCCAGGCCCCACTGTCACACTCAGTCGGCACTCATAAAGTGCTACTTGTACTGCTTAGTTTCTTTAGTTCAACCAAATCTTGCATTGTGAGCTGGCTGACCACTGTAAGAAGCCAGCTACTGAGTTTCTGGCCACTCATCACCCATTCTGCACTGGGTTGGGGCACGGGCATAGGATTCACTGCTCTTGCTGAGTCCTGATGTGTCAAGGCCCCAAGGTCTGCTTGTGTTTCTTGTGTTTTAGTCTGTTTTTACCCTCTATTGAAATATACTTACAGAAAAATGCACCGCTCAGTAAATTTTCATCAGGTGAATATATACACATGTAAGCAGCACTCAGCTTAAGAAACAGGTCATGACCAGCATACCAGAAACCAAGTCATGCCCCTTCTAGCCACTACCTCCTCAGGGGTAACTGCTATCCTGGTGTTATATTGAGATAGGAGATGTCCCCCAAAAGCTCATGTATGAGATAATGCAGGAATGCTCAGAGCTGAAATGATTAGATTACAAGAGCTGTAACGTCATCAGTGGATTAATCCATTTGGTGGATTAATAATTTGAAATGACTACTGGGCAGCAACTGTAGGCAGGTATGGTGCAGCTGAAGGAGGTGGGTCACTGGGGGTGTCCTCTTAGGGATTATATATATTGTCCCTGGCTCCTCCCTCTCTCTCTCTGCTTCCTGGCTGCCATGAACTGAGACGATTTCCTCTGCCACACTCTTATGGCATGATGTTCTGCTTCACTTCAGGCCCAGAGCAGTGGAGTTGGCCGACCATGGACTGAACCTCTGAAACCATGAGCCCAAATAAACTTTTTCTCCTCCCAGTGTTCTTGTCATGTATCGTGATCACAGTAATGAAAAACTGACCAACACACCCGGCCTCTGGTAGCAGAGAGTAATTTTGCCTGTTTGTGATCTCCTGGAAAGGCAATGACACAGTCTCTATTTGTATATATATGTAGGTATACGTGGCTTCTTTTATTTAAAGTTCTATTTGTGAGATTAACCCACATTGTTGACTGTAGTTGCACTTTGTTCATTCCCAGTGCTGTACAATTTATTTATCCATTCCACAATTGACAGACATTTAGGAAGTTTCCATTTATGATTCCAGCACATACCTCTTAGCCCAGAGTGGTCCATATTTTTGTGGGATCTGCTTAGTTTTTTTAAAAGATAAAATGTTGAGTTGTCTGGCCAAGACATTTTCTTGACCCAGACTTAACAGATGGGTCAGCCTGTTTTTTCCTTTGCCCCAATCAGCTATTTTTCTTTTGTACTTTTCCTTCCTCCGCGTCAAGTGTGCCAGCCCATCTGCAGGTCTCTCTGACGTGTGCTGAGCAGGGCCAAATAGCTGACCTGTTGTTTTTCTAACATATGCATGTGATTGGCTCCTTATATACACATCCTGGCCCCAGACTGGCTTACGGATGAGGGGACACAGGCATCAGCTTCCTGAGGCTGGCCTCCAATCACAGGGGAAGGGAACTTGGAAGTTCAGCTGCCTCAGCAGCTGACCCCATCACTTTTCCCCCTTGGGACATTTAGTTGATAGTGTTTTTCCACTCTGGAGGCAATGATTTCTGCTCCCTGATCCTTTCTGTCTCTCTGTGGAAAACCTATTCCTATTTGGCTTCCCTTCCTGTGCTCTTGCTCCTGAAATGGATGCAAAGCAACTTCTTTCCTAACCTGCGCTTTCCAGCTCTCACCTCTGCCCCCTCCCTTCCTCTTCTTTGCCCACGCGGTAGGTTGACTTTTGGCAAGGTCTTTATTTTCACCACTTGCCTCTTTCTCCAGAGCCCTCCATTCTGTCTTTCTCAAAGCCATTTTGATTATTACTGTTTCTGCTTCCTCTTGCTTCCCCTCAGTCCCCATTAGTCACTTCCTTACCTGTAAAAAATTATTTTGGGGGGTTGGTGGCCCTCCTGTCCCCAGAGTGCTCCACTCTGACTTTCTACCAGTAAAGCAGCAATCCCAGATCCCTGGATGGAGCGGGTTGGGTCGAAGATTTGTATAGTGACTTAGTAAAATATGAGCATAGACAGAATATGAGAACCAAACAAAAAGAAGAATGCAAACATGGTGGTCATAGGATCAAAACATAGGATAAAAACTGGCCTTCAGATTGGGTGCTGAGCTTCCTTAGAACAAGGGCAATAAACAAAATGAGATTATAGTGTTAGCATTGTTAAGATAATACGTAAGAGACAAAAAATAAGAACTGCAATATTTTGAGGGAGGGAAGATACCGGGGATTGAACCCAGGAGCACTTGACCACTGAGCCCTATTTTGTATTTTAATTAGAGACAAGGTCTCACTGAGTAGAACTGCAATATTTTTGAAAGAGTGTCTTATTCATTATTCTGTTCTCTAAACACCTGGTTTAGGGTCTTAGGCATAGTAGGTGCTCAATATATATTTATTTGGGCTAAGTTAACAAAGTAAAAATCAAGCCGGGCGCGGTGGCTCAAGCCTGTAATCCCAGCACTTAGGGAGGCTGAGACAGGAGAATCGCGAGTTCAAAGCCAGCCTCAGCAACGGCAAGGCACTAAGCAACTCAGTGAGACCCTGTCTCTACATAAAAACAAAAAATAGGGCTGGGGATGTGGCTCAGTGGTCGAGTACCCCTGAGTTCAATTCCCAGTACCAAAAAAAAAAAACAAAGTAAAAATCATTATTATTGCTGGCTAGTATGTATTGAGTACTTATTATGTGGCAGCTAATTTTCAATTTGTTTAACTCAACAACTCCAATAGATGAACACTCTGGTTCCCCTATTTTTAATTGTGGAAATGAAAGCATAGAGAGTAACTTTCCCAAGGTCATGGCTCTTCAATGGCCAGGTGAAAATTTAGATTCTGGTACCCTGATAGGAGCCCAGCCACTTAGGATTTGAAATGATAGAGTAAATGGGTGTTTTAGGTTTTTTCATTTTATCAGACAGTAGTACCAGCTGGACTGGCTTCTCGCACTACTAGCTCCTGGAAGGCAGCATGGTTTAGTTAGAGGCTCTGCTGGAAACCAAGGCAGGATGTGCTCCCCTCTCCTGGGCACTGCCCAACTTGGAAACTGACAAATCTTTTCTGTGTCTTCCTCCTGCTGGTGGATGTGAGCATAGCAGGGCTCTCTTCCAGATCCTTGGAAGAGCATCCTCTATGAATGAGAGTGCAGCTGGGGTGGCCGCCTGGCCTCTGTCATTTTAGAAGAGTGGTGCATTACTCAGACCCCAAATTGGGACCTGTTCTCTGATAAATGTGAATGTCTTAGGTAGACTTTGTACAACTGGTTTCTCTCCTGGCAAATCTGGCTGTGTAGTCACTCAGTATCGGGTGGAGGCAAAGTGGGGGCTAATGGTCATTTTTTTAAAGGAATTGGAATAAGATTTAGCAGGGTCATGGGTCTGAGTGGCAGGCATCTTCCTTGCACCTGTTTCTTCATTTGCAAAATGAGACTTTAGACTATACCGTTCCAGTGGCCCTACGGTTCTAAACCCCCACCTATACATCCGTTACCTCTTTTCCTCAGTCAAGTCTCCTTATTAGACCTTACCTTCTCACTCCAGGCCTCCTCCTCAGCCCCTGTCCCCAGAACATTACGTGACTAGCCAGTATGACCCAGTGGACAGAGTTTTGCACCAGGTGCTGCCCATTCCTCTCAGAGCTGACCCACCTTTAAACAAGGCCCCCAGGCTCACATTAGTCGAGGATGGGAATGTTGCGGTTCAGGAGGAAAACTGGGCTGCATTTCCTGGCATTGGCAGCAGCCTTCCACTGACCCATGGGTAAGAGCAATCCCAAGATTTAGAAAGAGAAGAAACAGAAACCCACAGCTTATAGGATATCTTGTTGGGCACTGAAGATGGAGTCTGATATAATAATGAACTTTTGCACAATATGATAATTTTAAAAGTATTCTGTGAGTCTTATAGCAACTCTTTAAGGAAATCTTTTCTACAACCTATATTTGTATGAAGGAACTGAAGCCCAAGAGCTACGAGTGAGATCCAAGGTCACGGTACACATGGTTGGGCTGGGACCCAGGGCCAGGTCAATTACCCCACCCCCAGTGTTTGTCCCAAAGGAAACTCAGAGGGCCAGGAGTGTTCAGACACTGGAGGTTGAGAGCAAGGTGGTCTCAGTGAAGGTGGGCTCACCTGTTCTTCCTAATGGGAGCACCTGAATATTACCTTCTCTCCTTCTGGAACAATTCTGCATCTGGATTATGATGGATTTCTACATGTCCCCCACTTGGGCCTCCTGGTTTGGATCCTAATCTAAGCTGTGCCTGATCTGTACCTGTGTTGGGGGCGTATCTGGAGTTAGGCTCTGGATAAATCTCATCCTCCCTAACCCCAGTTTCCTCCTCTATAAGATGAGGATGTTAACACCCACCACACAGATACAGTGACAGAGAAAAACAAGATATTTGGGAAAAGCTTTTTACAATGTGCAGAACCATCAAGTATTAGAACTTGGGGAGGGAGAGTTAGAGGAATTTACCTGTCTATTTCTTCCTGACTCCTGTCTTACCCTTGCAGATTGGGTGATTGATCCTCCAGCAGCTGCTAGGGAAGCAGGCTCCATCCCTGAGCACAATGCTTCAGGATTCCCAGAAGCTGTGAAAAGAGTAGAACACAGGGGCAGAGCTGCTAAGGCTCTAGTAATGGCAGGCATGATGGAGAATGAGCTAGAATCAGGCCCTCAGTCCACAGGAAGCTGAGCCAGCGATAGGAGTCAAGACATAAGAGCATCATGGCTGCTGGCAGTTTCCACTGAGCAAATGGCTAAGGTCCCTAGGAAAGCTGGAGACAAGAGAGTCTGCGGAGGCCCATAAAGTTGCTGTGGTCCATTGGTGGATGCCTGTGGAGCCTAGAGATTCCCAAGGGAAAGGTTGGGCTAGAGTCTCTGAACCAGCAGGGGCAGGAATTAGAACTAGCCAGATATGGCTATTGCTATTAACATGACCTCATGTTCAACCCTAGTATTATCTGGAGAAAAAAGAGTTCACAGAAAATTTTTATTATTTACTTTGGAGCACACACAGTGTACATATCTATTCAGCTCCAGTAGAGTCTAAGGCAAGGTTTTTGTGGTAAAGAACAAATTATTTCTGTTAATTTCCATCGTGGAAATATATTTTATTAAAAAATATAATAAAAATAAATTACTAGAAAATGAAATTTAAAACAAACAAACCAACAAATCAAAAACCCAAGCCACCAAGCCAGTCTTCACTGAGATAAGTTCTGATCATGTACTTAAATGAGGTGGTTGTTTCTAATAGTCACACATTGCTAAATGCCACCTCTGCCTCTGTGTTCATCTCATCAGGAGCCCCAGTTTGCAGACCAGCCTCAGACTGTGCACACACTTTGAAAAGCTCTAGCTGCTCTTAATTCAGGATTCTCTAGAGACGAAATAAATCTTCACAACCACAACAGAAATAGTAATTTATAACATATGGACAGTTTCCCCAAGGAGGGAAAACAGAAAATCTCTAACACTTTATTTATCAACACCACAACTGCCAAATGATACAATCACATTAAATATGTAGTTGTCCACCAATGACCATGATGTGCCGAGGGAGAATACTGGGTTTCTCAGCATTCCTGAAGAATCTATTCATCAAGTATTAGAACCATCAGGTATTAGAACCATCAGGTATTAGAACCATCAAATATTAAACTTGAACAGGTTCAGGAGATCAGATAATAAAAAAGTACAGAAACAATAGCATGTTACTACATTTATATGCAACTTTACCAGAGTTACATTACTGAGAAAAATGCCGACAAACAGGGGTTGACTCTTGGGGGACAGGGGAAGTTTGGACAATGGGCAGCTCATCATCTTTCCTTTGTGTTTCTCTTTATTTTCAGCTTCAAATCTTAACTGCATTTCATGTTTTGGCTTTGACTTCAGCTACAAAGCAAATGACATTTTATTTGACCAAAAAATAGGAATTTCTTTTATCTAAAGTATTCAGTACATTAGCAATCTGGTTTTAAAATTGTCCTCAGGTTAGGAAATAACCTAACCTGTGACCCTATAAAGAAGTGCCCAGTATGCAGGGCCTGAACAGGGTGTAATTTTAAAGGAAAGTGCCTGTCTTTTCAGCTGACATTCTAGAACCTCTACGTTCAGTTGAGGGGTCGCACTGTTTCTCTAATCATGCCGCCACTGATCAGAACATTTTTAGAATTCCTTTTTATGGAATTGCCTTCAGAGAACCGTTTTGAAGAGAAATGATAAGAAATGATGTTGACTGCGAATGACAAATGCCACAGGCCTAAAAGGCTCCAGCCTAAGTGTCCCAATTGCCTGTTCACTTCAATCACGCTTTCTGGTAATTCGATATAGTCACATCATTCAAACACATTTTAAACTACTAGTGCTTTTGATGGCACATTTAAAACAAAGACCCCAAACCCCACTGAAGATTTAAATATCACAAAAGACAGTTATAATTACAATGAAATTAAGAGTAGTCACAATGTAATCACCACTACAAAGGATGAGGTTGTCTTGGAGGATTTGTAAAAGCACATGCAGTTGGGGCTCTATTCACTCAGTCACCTGGGCCACAGTTTGAAAAAATTCTGCTGCCCTGAGCAGGCTCACATTTGTAAAGGCCAAGCAAGGTTCCTGCATGTCCCCTGGGTGTCCTTAGCACCGCTGCCCTGTATTCCTGCCTCTTCCACTTAGGAGTTACAACTCCTAACGCCACACTGCATCACACTTACTACTTGCTCAATATTTTGTCTGGGAAAATCACAGAGATCATGTGTATAGAGATCTATTTCACAAGCTGGTCATGCACAGCAGAAATGTGACTGCCAAGCAGAAGGGATTTGTGGGGAATGGAGCAGTCTATTCCTAGCAATCTATGGACACAGCCTTAGATGCCCTTCTTAGCACACTGTTAGGGGGACAATTTTCTTCATTGCAAAGCACCAAAGGCACAGAAACTGGCCAAATGTCAAAAGAAAAACCACAGGAGACATATCTACAAACATGGCCAGCATCCTGGAAAGGACGCAATCAACTCTTCTAAGGAAATAGAAGTCCTGGGAATCCCAGAAATGGATATATATTAATTAACTTTATCATTATGGTGTCTAGTAACTTTAGATTCTTTAGAAGAATTAAAATAGAATCTTCTAGAAATGTATAAAGTAATAGAATCTTAGGATAATCCTATGTCAACTCAGGCATAGGTAAAACAACCAGTGGGAAATTATTTGAAGCAAGTATTTGGGAAAAATATATATGCATCTGTTTCAAAATCTATCTGAGAGCTCTGAGGATACCTGGATAATGCCACAAATGGATAAATGGATAATGCCACTTTTCTGTTATTGATTATACTGGAACAGCCCTAGAGTTCAGGGTCTAACTTCCACATGTCTGTCATGCAGAAGACTCACTGTTTTAGAAGTGCTGGCCATCACTCCAAGTCTCAGGCACACATTGCTCCAGAACGCCCCAGGGTTAATACACTTCCTTGTCCCTTCCCCAATCCATCATGTGACCCACTCTTCCTCCCTCCACTTCCCCTTACACGATGTGTTCTCTAGGTTCATCATCCCAACACTCCAGCTTTATTTAGCTTCTCCCTGATGGCCATTCCATCTTTGCTGTCCCATTTAAGTCATGGGAAGAACCAAATCTATAGGTGAGAAACAACTGAGGCGCTGATCCCAGCTCTAGGATCTGGTGGTAGAGGGGGTGACACAGTGAGTAAGAGGTACCAGACACATGGAATCTGAGTTGGTCACTTGGAACAAGGTCCTCCTCTAACTTTGTAACCTGCAAGTTGCTCTGCACTGTGCTTACCAGGACCTGTATATTTGTATTTCATCTGGGTTTGTGGCAAAGTTCAGGGCACCTTTCCTAACCCATCTCTCAATCACAGGAGAACATCCTCAACTTTTTGCTCTGCCTTGCCTATATAGATGAAGCCCCCATATAATGAACTGAAAAAGTATTATGAATTATTTGAGACCAATACATAAAAGGTTTTAGCCAGAAGGATGATTTAATTGCTTTGCCAACGTATCTTGTTTTCCATGAAAACCATATAATACATGTTTACTATTCATAAATTATTTCTTTCTCAAGGTAAATGCAAGTAAGTGTGGTTTCTGAGGTGTAAATAGAACCTTTCTAGAACCATGCCTAACCCTCAGTGTGTATAAAATTGTGGGATAAAAGATGGAGCCCTGACAGTGGCTGCAGGAAGTAGATTTTTCAAGCCAAGTTGGGTCTCCAGGACCTGTTGTTTGGAGAGAGAGAGAGAGAGATGGAAGACAGGCCATGTTATCATGTCTGAGGAATTCAGCTAAGGAAGGTATTAGTTGGCTGTAAAGGGGATTTTATCACCAGCTTCTCCTGGCACTGTCTGGCTGCTGGGCCTGGCTACCTGTTTACCCTGGGGAGAGGGATGCACAGGGATAGGGAAAGGGAAGGAGTAAGAAAGATAAAGATGGGAGGGAGGCTGGGGCAGGCAGTGAGGACGCAACCCTTCAAAGAAGACACTTCCCTCTGCCTGCCTTCTGTTTTGCCTCATGGTCTGACGTTTCATTCTCTTTTCTTCTTCTCATTGCTTTCTGTAATATCTTTTCAACAGCCATGGAAAGATGCCACTTTAGAAGAATGTACGTGGGATCAATCTCCTCCTCACTTCCTACCCCTCCGTGTGTTGGGGTAACCCTGAGATCAGAGGGCAGGAAACCCTAAGTGGGAAAGTGGAAAGCAAGAATCCACAGAGGGAGCAGGGTGCAGGGGAGCCAGAGCACCCACCCGTCCCAGCTCCCTTCAATGCTCAGAGATTTCAAGCCCGTGCTGGTAGAGGCAAATGTTTAAATCAGACAGGTAAACCCTGTGCTGATGTTTTCGTTTCATTTGAACTCCATAGACCAGATACACATTTTGAGAAAATTCCCCATCTGAATCTTCTGCATAGAAGAAGCTTCGACACAGAATTAGGGAGAATTAATCTGATTGGAGAGTATGGATTAAAAGTTGTTTTTCAACCACCTCATACCCATCAGAATGGCTACTATCAAAACAAACAGAAAATGACAAGTGTTAGAGAGAATGTGGAGTAATTGGAACCCTGTGTTCTATTGGAAGGAATATAAAATGAAAATGGTACAGCCATTTTCAAAAAGTAGAATTTAAATTATCATAAGATCCAGCAATCCCACTTCTGGGTGTATAACTGAAAGAATTGAAAGCAAGAACTTTAATAGGTAGTTGTATACTGTATTCATGAGGGCCTTATTTACAATGACCCAAGGGTAAAAGCAACCTAATTGCGCATCACTGGATTGGGAGTTGCAAAGTTGGGTTTGAGTCTCTCTTATTGAGCCCCCTAGCTTCCACTCCCATCCCACAAGAACCATTATCCATACAGCAGCCAGAGATACTGAACAGAACATAAACCAAAGCCACGTGATCCTACTGCGTAAACCCTCCAATGACTTTCAATTGCACATACATCAGTGGTGTGTTGGTAAATGTTTGACAACTGGCTATCTTGGAGGGCGACCTAGAAGAAGGGAAAAGAACCTGAATTTGTAGTGATTGCCAATTTTCATGGTATAAATACTTCTACAAACTACCAACTTGACATTAACCATTTCACAGAACTGAAATTTAACAAGTGGCTCTTGAGAGCTAGAATGACCTTGACTAAGGTCATTCCTCCTTCTACTTAAAATCCAGCTTCTTTCTCTGGCCCTTGAGGCCCAGAGAGCTCTGCCCATCTTGCCAATTTCTCCTCGTTTTATGTTCCCTTTGATCATGTCACTGCAGTCACATTGTATGCAGGGCCAAACACTCCATGTTTGATCCCATATGAGTGCTGTTCCCCCTTCCTGAACTTTGTTCTCCAGATTCCAACTGGTTGGTTATTCTTTGCCTTTTTGGCCTTAACTTCAATATCTCAGAGAAGCCACGTTTGAGCATCCCGTTCTGAAATAGAGCCCCCCTCACACCACTAGCTCATCATTCTATTTATTTCCTTCATAGCCCTTACACTTTCTAAAATAATCTTGTTTATTATTTGTTATCTTACTTATTTTGTTTTGACACATAAGGTGCAAAGGAATAGGCAGTTAGGACAGGGCCTGCAGTGTAGTATGTGCTCAATAAATGTTTGTTGGGCAAATAAGTGATGAATAGGACAAAATGAATTCCTTCTGTTGTAAGATGAGGTTGTTTAAGCATAGGGAGAAGTACCACACTATTCTGGAGATTTATAAAACTGGTTTTGGCGTTTTGTTTTTAAAGTTTACATAGTTTTATTTTGATGTGGTGATATGTGTATATAGACCTCTTAAGGTACAGTATTTTCTTCAAAATGAACTATTTGAAAGATCTCTTGAGTGAGGATGAGGGAGAAGGAGAGAGAAAAAGAAGAAAAGATGTTCATTCATTTTCCGAAGGGCCACCAGAGCAGAAGAGGAGCAAGGAAAGGACACTCCAGCACCTTTGCTGTCCTGAAATGCTGGATTCTTAATGATTTGGAATAATTCTTTCCTTGTCACTTGTCTCAAGGACCATGTGCAAAGATGCACGGGCTGTTCCTGCATTGTCGTCAGTAAAGATTACTCCAACGTGAGGGTTCATTTCTCTTTGTCGGTTTGTGGTGGTTTCTAGATCTGCATGTGTAGTAAAAGCAGTGACTGCATTTTGAGAAGATGATAAACATGTTAGAAGGGTGTTGCTGTTGTCCAAATACAATGCTAATCTTAGCAGTGAAAGGAGATACTATTGAGATCTTAGTGATGCAATTGGTTTGGATATGAAACCACTCAGAAAAAGAGTCTCTTTCCAAATGTGTCGGTTTACCCAGAAGTTCAGATAGGGAATAAAGTAATTATTTGTGAGCCAAATGTGTTCCACAAACATCCTCATTCCCCTGTGGCAATGTTAGGGCCACATGCAGACATATTAGTGTTTGGGGAGTTGCAGTGTTCCAGTTGATTTACAATGGATGCCCAAATCATCCTTTCAGGGACAAAACTGCATGTTTGACCTGGAAGTGAGTGTGTCATATGCACTAAATTACTATCAGGACTTAAACACAAAGAGGGAGATTGGTGTTATAAAGCACATTAGTAACTTAATGGAAGTGTTGGGCATTACTATAAAGCTCCTCTGGCATAATCCATATTTACAGATGGCTCTACTTAGGTTTGGATTGGTGAAGGGCATGCAAATAATCATCAGGCTATGTACAGCTATGCAGGGAAGTCAAGCTGGGTGAAATCAAACAGCTCCCAGAGTTGCATCCCCAGGATCTGGCATTTACTGTGTGTCTTCGGAAAAAGCACTCAGCTTCTTTGTGCATCAGTTTCTGCTTCAGTGAAACTGGGACTTTCCTGCCTTCCTCACTGGGTGTGTGGGTGGGTGGGTAGAGGGTGCAAATAAAACACTCCATGTGAAGGGGGTTGATGTTAGAGACAGTAAGCCATGGGTCCAGTGCAGGTAAAGGATGAGTGTGCTTTGGCTGGTACTGTGTTTTAGGAACATTGAGTTTGAAGGCCTTTATTTTCAGTGTTCTCTCTTCCCCACAGGTTATTCTTAGAGCTGCCTGATCATCGACCATTACCTGCCCACCTCCTATGGACATTTTGATTTAGGAACGCTTGTGACTGAAATACCACTGTAAAGGTAGGACCAGCTTCATATGTGGATGAAGTTGCTTTTTGGGGTATCCGAAAGGCACCTCCTCCTCCCCCTCCTTCTTTTGTTCTACCAGCCTTGCCTGCTGATGCCTATAACTCTGTTGTACAATTTTCTAGGGGAAAAAACACCTCAATTGAAAAGGAGGATGATATTTTGAGGCTTAGCTCTGCTTTATAACTTAAGTAGATGACTTTAGCAGCCTAAAACAATAGTGAGAATGGGTTTTAAAAAAAATTTTTTTTTGGTAGTTGTACCATTTGGACATAATGCCTTTATTTTTTATTTTTTATTTTTATGCAGTGCTAAGGATCGAATGCAGTGCCTCATACATGCTAGGCAAGCACTCTGACACTGAGCCACAACCCCATCCCTGAGAATGGTTTTCGATAATAGAACTGGAGACATTGGCCACATGTTTTGGGTTGTGTAGGAAGGAGAGGGAAACTCCCAAGCAGATTATAGGAGAATAAAAATAGATAGATGGAGGGTTTCCTTATCTGAAAAATGGGGATAATACCTCCTTCATTGTATTGTTGGGAGAATTAAATAATTGTGTAACTGATAAGGATCACAAATTCAGTTCAGCCTACTAAACCAAGTTTAGTTCAGCAAACCTTTCTGCAAGTATAGGTCAGAGAGTCAGCCCCAGACCCCAGCTGACACTGGAGACAGAGGAAGGTCCAGTTAGTGTTCTTTCAGTGGGCCAATGCTGCACACTCATGTAGAATATTTGCATCTTGAATAGAGAAAGGTACTGCTTAGAAATAAAAAATAATTTTCAACTGGCATTTCTCAATAATGAGAGGGCTTTCTGAATGTGATTACTTTCCACTTAGGTGAGATGAAAGTGTGATTTCAATGAAGGTATGGGGGAGAGGGTGTCTTGTACATCTAAGAGGATAGGAGGGTACGATTGTCCTTAAAATTTGACAGTGATAGAGCCCTTATATGCACGCATTTCACTGGCAATTTACACATTCTAATTCTTCAGAACTGATGAAAACAGAATTGCGAACACGTTCAAGAGTGACAATGAAATACAATGAGGCAAAGTTCTGAAGAGATGGCCAGATTTTCAAATATGTGTCCATCAACCTATTGAAAAGCCAATGGTATTCCAAGTTCCTTAGACCAACCCTGTGCAAACAGATGGGGTTTGTGTACACAGCCTAAGCAGAGGGAAAAATTCAACAATGACCCAGATGTTTTGATTCTAGGAGAGTTTGCTTCGATCCTTCAAACCATGTCCCTCAACCCCCAACTTCTAGATTCTCCCCCACTTATTTTCTGTCTGCATTATCTATATACAAGTATTTCAACCTTTCATTTCACTGTATGGACATAGGCCTTGGCTACATTTATACATGTAAAATGCACAGATGTTTGGGAAGTATTAGATGAGGGAGGGACATGGATCCAGCCTCTTCCTCTACCATGCAGCTCTAACCAGAGGCAGTGTGAACAGTGTGTCTATAATCATTGGGTGAATTAGCATCAGTACATTAAATCTCAAATCCTGGCTTTACTCTCAGGGGTCTAAATTATTTGGAGGATTGTCTAGACCTGACCACAGACATACTCAGGAACATAGGCATATTCCAGGTATCTTTAGATCCTAGAGAAAATCCAAATAATTCTAAACTCAAGTATTTCCTTCTTCACTAATTCTCATCCTTGATCATTGGAATACCTGCCTCTTCGTTGCCTGCTTTCTGGGTCAATTGAAAGTATCTATGGGCAAGAGTATCTCTTTGAAACTCATCCTGACAGCAAATATGGAGAGACTAGGGTGATGAGGGTGGGGATGGGTGACAAAAGAAAGAAAACAGCTCCTGCTTTCAAGGGTCTTGCCCTCAGTTTCTACTCAGTTGCCTTGTTGCTAAACAGTAGGATGCAAGGGATGCTCAGTCGGATTGTGATGGCTGTTGACTCAGTAGACACACTGACATATTTGTAAATGAGTTTAATTGCTCAGTTTTTCAACAACACCCAGTAAATACACTCAGAGTGACTATAAACACAAAGTGGTGCTTGGAAAATTGACCCATTTATTTGATTCCTTCTATAGAGCTAATTCCAAGGTATACATTTCATCCATGGCTACAAACAATGATTCAATAATCTAGACAATTGTTAAATTTCTAAGGTAACTATTAAATTTGAGGTAGGATTTTAAAACAATGGTTTTTCAGGGGTTCTACACCAACCATGTTCTTTACTGATCTGTTGCCCTTGGATTTGGGGGCATGGCAGGAAAAGGAGGGAGATAATGTCAAGGGAGAAAAATAATAAGGTGACAGGAGCACTCCTTAGAAGTCAGACCCCCCGGGCTGCAGCACTAGATATAGATTCAGAGGGCTCTCCCACCCCTAAATTACTGATGCTCTGGTAAGGGCTATGTCACTGTTTAAAGTCATCTCTTGTTAGGCACACTAATGGAGCTGAGCAAAAATGCAAACATGCAAAAGGGCTTTTTATTTGAATTTGAAGTGCATCATGTGACTCCCACCCCTCACTCCCCCCACTCCCTTATATCAGATGTAGAGTCTTAGTTATATTTTACTCAGGCTATTACTAAGTTAGCTTATATTACCTGAATCTCCACCTACTATAACAGAGGTATTTGAGACATGAATGGAGAGTCTGGGAAAGGATATTCTCTGATTCAACTTTTGCCACAGACAGACCACATGTGGATGCATACTAGGTAACTGGGCTTAACTCGTGAGAAACGTCAAATGCTGAGTTTGTCTAAGTATTTCTTCAAAGGGTAAGAATGTTGCTATCCTACCTCTACCAAAAAAGCAAATGAAAGCTGTTTTATTCTCACTAGCAGAAGTATTTGGCCCTACGTACTCTGACTTGGCCTGGCTTTTCTAATCAAATTGAGTGCTTCTGCCCAGACATTAGAATGCCCTGGGGCAGGGCTGGGGAGATCTGGTAGGAAACCAGATGTAGGTGTAGTGGGTTGCCTATCTTTTCCAAAGCACATTTTATGGACTGCAGTTTCTTCACTGACCACTTTCCCCACAGTCTCTTTTCTCTTGCATCCTGGTTCTCTAGTTTGGACGAGGGTAGATGTCCATAGCTCCCATCTTGCTGAAGGCCCATAACAGGTATGCTTTGGGCCCAAATGTTCACTGTGAGGATGATATTACCTGGCAAGGATGAATGGTTTCCGTGTGAACTACTGATGAGAAATGCTCCAGAGTAGATACTGACCAACCTTCTTTAGTGTTTGAGGCACTTGTCTGAATTTCTTGGGGTAAAAATCATTTCTAGCAGGTCGCTTGTTTCATCTGGGTGCAAGGACAAGTCATTTCTCTTCTGTATGTTTTCAACACACTTTCCTTGCAACGTCTTCACATGGAATCGTCTCAGAAGTGTAACCAGGACGACTTTCATCATCACCATGGCAATGTACTTTCCTGCACAGCTGCGAGGCCCAAAGCCAAATGGCTGAAAATACCTGTAAGGAACCTATGAAAATGATGAGACCATTAGCCAGAGTGTTCAAGGCCAGAGTCATGCAATACAGTCTTTAATTTCACTCTGAAAACACTGGTCAGTCAGAACACTCTGTTTGGGGGTCTCAACTATACTGCTTCTTCACTGACTTGAAGGACTGAATAATTAAGACCTTTTCTCATCCATTGTGATTCACCTCTTGCGCTGACTCATCCTCAGTCCCCAGTTTTGCCGTTCGTGTAAATGAGCTAGAGTAAAGCAAAGCGAATCACCTTTTTACAGGCAATGCTGTGGTACTCAACTAGCTGTAGAATACCCACAACTCTACGACTGCTTTGCAAGTCTCCAAGGCAAGATTGTTTCTGTGTGATGCCGTAAGCCTGATGAAAAAGGACAAATGCAGACGACAAAATATATCAGTACCAACCATCTGTTTGTAGTTGTGAAGAAAATTAATGAGGACCGTGTCTGTCTGTCTTGTTCACATCTGAATTTACATAGTGTCTGGCGCACAGATGTTCAATAATTTATTTTATTTTTAAAAATTTTTTTTGTAGTTGTAGATGAACAGAATGTCTTTATTTATTTATTCTTTGTGGTGTTAAGGATCGAACCCAGTACCTCACGCATGCTAGGCAAGTGCTCTACCACTGAGCTACAGCCCCAGCCCCTCAATAAATTTTTTGTTGACCAGTTGACTGATTTACATGATATTATCTAGATTGCCTGTGTAGAAATAGGATGAATCTCTGAATTAACTTCATGTTTCTACAATATATACAGATGGGAAAAGAGAGCACTGAATTATTTGGATAATTCAGGCTTAAAAATACTGTTACCTGAAATTTGACATAATGGAGGCAGAATCTCCAATAGACGTCAATTATAGAAAAAGTTGAATCTCTTCCACTTATTGAGTCTTACTTAGAGTGAGACCTGCTGCTCATGAGGCCATTTGATGAACCAAAGTCAGAACTTAAAAGCTAAATCTTTTGGTCTCATTTATTTTTTATCTAAAGCAGAAATGGATTCCTTTGCTTAGATAGTGCCAGCTGAATCTGACGATGACAAAGCGATCAGTTTGAATGGAAAAGTAGATTCGGTGGGTTAAGTAGAATTCACCTCACTTTAGCAAAATTAGGGGCCTGGATTTTTCACATTTTGAGCCACCATGTTGCCCTCACTTAGATGTTTTGCAGAGCTGGAGACCCAGCATCCTTGGCTTAAGAAAGAACTTGGTAGCCGTGTCCTAAGGCAGGGGACATGTGTGCTTGCAGTGAGCTGGCAGAAAGGAATGGGTAAGAAGAACAAAATGCACGTGGTACAAACACAGGACCACAGCAGATTCAGCAGTTGACACTGCTGAGAGCGACACACTCAGTTTTAAGAAGGGCTCTTACATTCTTCTCAAAGTTTTCAAGAGTAAATTCGTTAGGCTTGGGGAAAAACTCGAGTCGATGCATTCTTCCAATATTCAGAATAATGTTAGTTCCCTTTTTCACTGGGTAGCCATCAATCACATCATCTTGTAAGGCTTTGCGCATGACCAAGTCCACGACTGGCTGGTATCGCAGGCTCTCGTAAATGAAGCTTTCAACCACTTTTAGCTTTTGCACGTCATCAATCTTTATCTCTCTTTCACCTGTGGGAACAGATCAAAAGGACAAGGAAGGTCATGTTAGTTTCAATATGTGTTAGCCACTAATGCTCCTATTTTTCCCACAAAACAGTTTGCTTTTGACTGAAGAAAATTATGTTATCTTAAAAACTGAGAGATTTCATAGAAACGTTGAGATTTCCTGAAAAATCAGAAACGCTGGACCCACATTCCCACAGGGCAACAGTGGGCTGAAGATGAGAGGCCAATTACCTCTTCAAAGGGGGCATGTGGACCACATCTAGTTCACTTCACACATGAATTCAATCTGCCTGCCTTCTGAAGTCTGACATTTTTTTTGCCTGCTACTCTAAATCCTAGGGGTCATTCATTTCCTTTCTGGACTTGTGAGCAAACTCGCAGCACAATCATCCCAGAAAAGGGTGCATGGGTTGCTGCACAGTCAAAGGGAGACAGTGGATTTAATCCATTGCAACAAAATTTTCTCTTCTGGTTACCTGTACAGTCACCTGCCCACATGTCTCACTGATATTCCCTCCACATCTCATCAAGAACAACCTGTCACAGTAGCATGGCAAGAACTTTCCTCACCGCACCAAAACAAAATTGGTTTTTCAGATCAGTCCTGGTTGGACTGGGGATTGGTGGGCATACTCACTGCCTCAGACTGGACTGACATTGCTCAAAGAGGCTTGGATTAGTCCCAGAGGGGGCAGAGCTTCAGTACATCCTCAAATGAGCCACCACTTGAAGAATCAGAACTGGCCCAGGGTTCTGAGGTAGCCCTTTCTCCTGTATAACTAAGCCATCTAGGAAGGGTCTAATTGGTCAGAGAACTCTAACTGGAGTAAGAAGCCCTGCCCTGCATGTACTGCTCTTTGCACCCAAGGATATAGTGGGCTATGTTTAACTGGGGTGAGGGGGTAGCAGGGAGGATGATGGGGAAGGTGACCAAAGGCATCCATTAGGAAGCAATGAGTCCAGGAGGGAGCACAGACACACGTGCAAATGGCTCTGCTGTTTTTCTGTCTTTGCAGAGGTCTGCAGAAGGGTCAAGGGAATATCAATAAGCACAAACGCGTTTCACCTCTTGAGGAAATTGTATCAAAATTGTATTAAAGACTATGTATTATGGTCTCCAAAACAATGTCCCCCTGTGCCCTGAACTCCAGCCTTCTCTGCACTCCACTGGGCTTGAATCCTCTCTCTCCCACCATCCCATGGGATCCACGAGTGCAGGCATGGAACTGGCTTGTTCACTGCTGCCCCTGTGCACCTGGCACAGAAACTGATGGCCTGATAGGAGGAATGTGCAAAAACATTCTGGAATTTGGAGCCCAGATGTTAATGTGGCTTCTTGCTTGCGACCTTGCCAGGTAGTTTCCCATCTTTGTGCTGTGTTGTCAGATCCCTTCTCTCACTTATCTAACCCTTCTATGAAGTTTCTCCTGATTGCTAATTATTTCAAGCAGCAGCACTTAAATCGGTTTTAAAAAGATGGTGCCCTTCCACAACCAAATAACTTGTTTCCCCAGGACTGCATAAATTCCAGAGAGAAAAGTCTGTATCATGTGATGCAGATTTTAACAACTGTGTTCCTGCACAGACTACCAGTATGAAGGAGATTCCAAAGAAGGACCTCTGTTTTCTCCCAGAACTCAACCTGATTCTTATGGCTGTGGCAATGCTTCGGGGGAGATGGAGGTAGGTTGGTGCTGAAGCAGAGGCAGGGCCTGGGAAGGGAATGGGGGAGAGTGGAGGGAGACCTGCTGGCTCCCTGCAGAGGAGGAGAGGAGGGTTAGCCTCACTGTGTTGGAGTCTAGAAGGAAACTCGCCACTCCCTGGTCTTGGCTGTTACTCTCTCCCCCTCCTGTCACCAACTGGAAATTCATTTGTGATGAGTTGCTTGAAACCCAGAACACTGCTGTAGAATGGCAGCCATTTTCCTGGGTGGACCCACAAATGCCTTTGAACTGATAAAGGAGGCATTGCATGCACAATCCCAAGCTTTGGAAAGACAAATCCAGCCGCGTGTGTGTGTTCGTATGCACACAGAAAAAGATCTTGAAGAATATACAGCAAATAATGAACAATGGTTATCCCTGGGAATGGCTGTGAGGTCAAGAAAAATAGTGGAAAGGACTGGGAACTATCATTTTCTACTTTATACATCTCTCTGTTATCTGAATTTTTCCAATGAGCATGTATTATTTTTATAGTAAAACCCAGAGAGAACTATCTTTTCAACCTATCTGGCAAAGTCCAAGTATGACAGAATTACTGGTTTTATTTTTCTCCAAGTGGATTATAAGAAGAATTCTGTGTTTGACATCAACTTCTTAAGACATAAGAAAATGACAATCAGAAGAACTGTCTTTTAAATTCTATTATTTATTTGATAAATTCTTACCAACAACAGTCTGTATTTCCTTCATTATTGCCTCTTCAACTTTAGGGTGCTTTGCAATGAGAAACAGCATGAAGTACACAGTGACAGACATAGTGTCAGGTGCTGCAATCAGCATTTCCAAGATGCACTGGTTCACATTCTCTCTTGTCAGATCTCCACGTTTCTGAACAATTCAAAGAGGGGCAAAATTGAAAAAGTGAAACATTAGTTTCAATAAAGGAGAGGAAGTTACACTCAAGCTCAACAACCTCCATAAGATGAAATCATAGAAATTAAATGTGTCTGTAATTGATTATGAACATTTCACATGAAAATCTACAGCTGAAAGATGAAAAATTTAGCCAATTATCTATGTGCAGTCTGCCCTCCATATCCTTGGATTCAATCTATGGATTCAACAACCAACTGGACATTGAGACTATTTGAAAAAAAATTATATCTGTACTGAATATATAGAGATTTCCTAAACACTATGGTATGCCAACCATTTACATAGCATTTACACTGTATTGATATAAGCAATCTAGAGATGATTAAAAGAATGTGGGAGGATATGTAAAGCCTATATGTAAACATTCTGTCTTTTTATAAGGGACTTGAGCATCCTTGAATTTGAATATCTGGAGAGGGATCTGGAATTAAACTCCCTCAAATGTGGAGGAATGATTATATTTAAGGTCTTTAATATCCCTCCTTCCTGATTTCATATGTTGTATTATGGTACAAAAGAGCTTTCAATTTTAAAGGTCAGTTTTACTAGAATGTTTGCATGGGATATTTGGCTTATAGTACTTCTAGGGAAAATACTTAAAAGCAGAAATATGCAACTGTTGTAAAAGGGAATCTTTACACACACATGTACATGAACAGTCATAACATATGTTGGGTGGGAAGTTATGGTTAGTCTAGACCAGTACCTCAGCAAAAATCAATTCAGTGGCAAAATCCATACAGTCTTCTAGTTTCTCTGCTGTTGAAACCTTTTGCCTTTTTTCTTCTACCAAAATATTTATGGCATCTTTCAAATCCTTGCTGAAAAAAAAAAAGTCAAAATATAATCTACTTGTTCTCAATTTAAGCCACTAGAAAAACATGGATTTGATGTGTGTTTAAATAAAATGCCCTGTTTCCATTGAAGCCATTGGTGCTCATGAATAAATAAAATTTATATTTTATTTCTTCACTAATATTCTTAAATTACATATGTTTATACTTTATATTAAGGCACTAGAGTTAAGTAAGATATCTAGATACTGGTAGTAAAATTAAAGCGGTGGCTTTTTAGTTAAGGATTAAACACTGATACCAAAGTCTACACTCACCCATGTTTTGCAACTTCTCATTTGGTAGGCAGTGTTTAAAATGAAAGCCCCTGGATGTCTTTGGTGGAGGCAAGCACTCTTCAGTTTGTCATAGGCACTTCCATTTCCTGCCTTCTTACAGCCACATGGCCCAGTTTTATTTGCTAGGCCCTGAAGACTATCGAGTTTGAGATTCCTATACTAGACAGCAAACTCAGGTGGGTATTATTCTTAATAGTTATTCTCATACCTGTGGCTTCTGCCACACTGTAAGCACTAGGAATAAGTAGCAGCATGAATATGTGTATGCATTTTGACATTGTGGTAAAGGGACAGCTCCTTGGACACAGGGTGAGGTACTAGTCCAGGTTATTTACTTTCTATGTAAACTAGTTTACATCTCTGAGCCTTATGTCTCCTTTCAAGTGAAAGGACCAGACTGCATGAACAATAAGGTCACCTTGAGGTTTAAATTCCATTCTTGTCTTAGTCCTTACATGTATGTGTTCATGTGTAAGCATATTGTTCCCTCATCCTAGGGGACAATATTCTGTATTACATTAAATGTTCATATCTTTATTTCAAATTCTTATTATATGGTCACAAATAAACAGTCTCTATTTTTAGTGCAGTTCATCAAGTAAGAGAAGAAGCTTCGATCAATATCTGTCATTTTAAAAAGTTTCTTTTGGACATCATAAGGAAGATATTTAACCACTTTAAGAGATACTCTTTAGGCCAGAATAGTAATTGTGTTACTCTAAATGAAGATGCATGTGTTGTGTATCTCTATGAACACTCACACACATCCCTCCAGATATCTAAGATGTATTCACATTCACATGAATGTATTCACATTCATTCATTCATCCACCCATCTATTTATTCAGCATATATTGGTTGAGTATCTTCTACATAAGGAAGACAGATATTCATTCAATTGGTGAGCTATGGTGACTCCTTTCAAGTAGGCTTAGAATGCTGATGGCATTTCTACTGGAGCACCAACCCCAAAATGGCCTGGAAGGTGTTTGGATACCCCAAGATTCTGAATTCATAAATAGTTCTTTCCTGGAGCTGTAGCCACTACTGAGCATATACCTCCTCCCTGAGCCAAAATTCAAAATTTTGCATCAATGGCCTATGAATTCAAATTGGGATCTTTCCTATTCCAGTTAAAAGTTGGCCCTAATAACTGCATAAATGTATGCATCTGAATTTATATGCCCCTCAAAACTGGGAGAATCGAGTTAAATGACAGTTTTCAGGGACTAGGAAATCTCTGACTTATAAGCATGTATATCAAGAGTGCACCTTTGAATCAGTTGTTTGGAATTCTGAATATATAAAGACTAGGCTACCTATTCCAAGGTATATATAAGCTATAAACACCTATTCCAAGGTATTATGGGGCTGAAAAGCTTTACATTTGCCAAAACAAAACATAGAAAACAATAACTACTATGATATTTAAAATTAAAAAGGAAGCAAAAATATCAAATTCAATAAAGGTAGGGGTAGGTGTCCATGTATCTTTCCATAAATGTATTTTTTAAAAGTACTGATATTATTTTAAGGGTTAGGTGGAAGAGATTAAAGATTTCTCTAGGTCTGTATTATTGTAGGGCATAGGAGTTAAATTAGTGCACTAATCACTGGCAACTGTGATGTACAGACAAAATGCTGTTGAGCTCTTTTCTATAGACATCTGAGAGAAACAGATATACAGTTTCCTGCTGTGTACTATGGATAGAAAGGCCAAGACCAAGGCTAAACTAGTGACCTAATAGTATACAATGAGACTCTTCAGAATACCACCACCACCACCACTAAGTCTGATCACAGTGAAGAGATAAATCTTTCATCTAATTAATTAAAGTCAGAGTAAGCTCTGTGAAACAAAAGTTAAGGTATAAAGAACCAACTGTCCAAATCATTTAGCTAATATTCATCAACCACCTGAGACCATGCAAAGCAACATCAAGTGAGGTTCTTCCCTAGAAACTAATATTATTGAATTTCAAAATCCACAGAAAGGATAAAATTGGGTCTTCAAAAAATTTGGAACATTTTAGAATTGAAGAACTTAACAATCTGATTAGGGATGCTTGAAGAAGATATATATCCAGGGAAAAGGGAAACTAACACATTTAATGCCCACTGCATGTCATGCTTAGGGCTAATTGCTCTACATACATGATCTCATTAACCTATACTCCCAGTCTAGAGGTGTTTATGTTTTACTTTAAATAAGTTCCCAAGGCCATTTAGTTCTACATGGTAGAGGAGGATGCAAACTGGGACCTTCTGCCTCTGGATCTCATGGGCTGGTGGTCAGAGGAGGCAGTGTTTGGTAGCCGGAGACCTGTACTTTAAAAGCCCATGATTAGTCTGTAAGATTTGGGGCATTTGTCCAGTTTTCTACTGGACTACTTTAAGACTAAAACAATGCCATTTAGTGACAGGTTTAGGACCTCCAAAACAAAAAAATATGTAACAAAAAAAAATCACATTTTATTGAAGTTCATTATATTCATTATGAAATAATTCTTTGGGGACTATTATCAGCTCTTTGGTTTGAATTATATTAAATGCATTCAGAAGCAATACAACTACAAGTTGGGTGTGTGTGTCTATTTTCCAGATATGAAAAGAGAGTTCTCACAGTATTAATGATAGAATTAGCCAACCTTTCTCTTCAACTCAAAGTACACTGCAGCATCCTTGTTCCAGAGATGAGCTCTCAGACCACATACTCAGCGCCCTGGATGAGAAACTGCTTGGCCAATGGCTTCTTTTACTCTCTCATCTAGCTAAAAGCAGCCAATTCACTACCAGTGCTTCATCGGCAACTTAATCAAAGATCTCCATGGGCTCTGGAAAGTGTAAAACTTACCAAAGAGGCCAAGAACAGCAAAGACACAATGGAAAAAAAATCCTTTCTGATTGCACTCATAAATTTTCCAAACTTGTGTTACTTTACTTACACAGGCTTTTCATACTTTTTGTATAGCCAAGAAATCTTAAAGAAGATGTTTGGTTTGAGAAGGAGGGCCTGCCATGCATCAAAATAACCCTGGATTTTACCCACGATGGCACTTTCTGGAAAACAAAAACAAAAATAGAGCCATTGAACAAAATGTGAACCTAAGAAGAGCACTCTGAGCAGAGAATATTCCCTGCAGATTCTCCTTCCAGTCTGGGGTTCTAAGCTGAGCAAGTTTTCATCACCAATGAACAATTTAGTCACATGAATGCCACTAGATAAACTACTTTTCAACTATCAAATACCAGCCACCATGCTAGGTACTTTACAAAGGACTGATTTAATTCTTATCATCTTACCAGGGGAGTGGTAGCTTTATCATTTTGCAGATGAAGAAACTGCAATTCATAGAAAATGAGACTTGACCAACACCATACAGCCAGTGTGGCAGGAAGATCCTTAGGCTGGAGCCCAGTTCTATCTGACCTGAGGGTGATGCTCTTCATTGTTGCACTGGGTCCCAAAGGCAAGTTGAGAGTTTAACAAGTACCCAGTGTAAAGGGAAATAAACATATCGCCATATGCATCATGCAGCTTTTCTGGCATCACATTCTATACTCATGGATTAACAGAGATTTATAATTCCCTTTACATAATCCTTCCCAACAATTGAGGCTTTGGAGAACCAAGGAGCAGGGCTGTGATGTATGTAGAACAGGATGGAAGGAGACCAATCAAGAGGATATGACTAACATTTTTCAGAGATAGGAGCAGAGGCTCCTATCCAACTGACAGTCAGATGAAGTTTCTACAGCTCTAATAAGGACCAGGTAGAGCAGAAGAGATGAGGCCATGGGAACTCGGGAGAGAAACAGAGAGCTTATAGCTTGTCTACCTGCTCAAATGAGACAAACTAGGCTATGAGTGGTACAGCTTGGCTGGTTTGGGCAAATGCTAAAATTCATGCATTGTTGCTCTGCCTGGAATATTCTTCCTTCTGATCTGCACGTGGCTCATGACCTCACTTCATTCAGGTCATGTCCACATATCCTCTCCTAGAGGCCTTTCCTGATCACCTGTTCTGTAGTAGCCATGCCCACCCTCAGTCTCCCTACTTTGCACTCTGTCCTCTTACCCTGCTTCGTTTTTACTTCAAGGCACTTATTATTGTCTAATAAACTACTCAATATTTACTTGTTTTATTGTCCATATTCCCCCTGGAATGTAAGCTCCTTAAAGGTAAAAACTTACCCTGTCTTATTTCTGTATCCCCAGAACCTAGAACAGTGCCTAGCATAAAATAAGTCATCAACAAGTATTTACTGAATGAGTGTGAATCAGTGAACACTGTTGTAAATTAATTCAGGAGAAATCACATTAACCTGGACATAACATCAATAGTGGAATGGAATTTACATATTCAACTCAATCGTTTCATTGTTTGCTTTGTGGTGGTGACGTTTTAATGTTCATTTATGTAACATAGTGAGGAGAGTGAGGCATCTTGTCACGGTGGTTATAAGTATTAAATGGCAAACATGCATGAAAAGCAACCTTTCATACTGTTTAGTACATAGTAGATACTGAATTAATGGCGGCTATCATTGTCATTTCTATCATCATCAGTAACAGCAGCAGCAACATCACCACCATTTTTCTCAAACAGAATCAAGTGTTCATATTTAGTAGCTTTGAGGGAGGGTGTGTGATCATATATATATACACGTATATGTGTGTGTGTTTGTGTGTATCACACCCAAAACAATGGTTAGAAATGGTTAAATATACCTGTTTTATTGGTGGTAGGATACGTTAATGACCAAATTACCTGCTAAGTTTTAGTCGGGGTAGAATCCTATTTCTTAAAGTAATGACGATAGATACAAAAGAAAGAGAGACTGACCCCTCCTTTATGGAATTTTATATCTTATAAGTGAACAAGGCGGAGGTTGCCTTAGGAATACTTAGAAATGTTTAAACAAGAGAAATACACAAAACAGCACATGTTTAGTTGGCCGTCCCTCTCATCCTCTTGTTTCATAAAAGGGCAGAATGTCATATCACAAGAGTGAAAAGTTCAGTACCGTCCAAGGGAATCCCCAAGAAAAGCATATTAGAGGTGTCCAGCATGATGCGCCGCATGAGGGTCAACACGTCAACATAGCCCGACATATTTGTGACCTCCTCCAGCCTGTCCAGGTGCCTTATGATGGATTCAGCACAAACTGCCACCATGCGAACAAGGCCAGGGCCTGTCAAAGCTAAAGAACACACATCAGAGAATCAGCCATCACTCACTCCAGGGCTCACAACCCGCAGGCTCTTTTGGCATTTTATGTTTACAGCTCAATTGTCCTCAGTTTTGCATTCAATGATAGGCTGGAGATTTTCATATTCTTTTTCATACTTTCTCGTATTTTCCTAATTTTCTACAAGCATGTCCTTAACTTTATGATTAAAAGTGAATTAATGGATATTATTTTAAACCAACTATTCAAACCTAAGCTTTCTTCATGCTCTGGCAAATCATTTGTGAGATTGCATATGAAACATTTAACATTTGTGGTCATAGTCACAGATTAGTGATTTTTCACATTTGTTGTATGCATTTCCCTTTAAAGACAGTTTGCATTTGGCCAGGGTTATAATTATTTTATGTTTCAACAGATGGCAAGATACTACTACAGAACCAGTGAAAATGACCCTTAACTGTTTGACCCAAGGTGTTTCCTGTTTAATTGTACATTAGAGTTGTAAAAATGCTAGCCTTACAAATCACCAAAAATGTCCTTATCTTAATTTCAATTTCTCTTCAAATTAACTTCCAGATTTATTTTACTCAAACAATGGTATGCTAAGTGATTCCTAGTTTGCTTTTCAATGTTTCCTATGGAACTGGAAATTCAGTGGCAACTGCTTATTAGTCACTTCAGGCCCTTGATACACTGTTTGCCAAATAGAGACCTGAATGAAGGAGAACAGGTAGAGTGAACTGGCCCTGCCCTCCCCCTTGCTTTGTTCCTGACCACCTGGTCAGTGGCTTTGGCTTATGGGTCTTGATGGTGCATAATGAAAGTTTAACTCTTAAAGTTCCTCTTTCTTGGTTCTGGTTTTTTTTTTTTTTTTAAAGCTTCCTTTAGGAGTAATCTCTCTTTTGTATGCCCTTTTATTATTCAGACATGCTGTTAAGAGTCCTCTAGACAAGATGAAAAATCCTGAGGAACTTTGTAGGTAACTCCAGAAGATCACTCTCTCAAAAGAACCAAAACAAACAAACACAACCCAACAACAAAAACTTTGAAGTTGCTACACCCCATACATCAAGGCAGACTTTGCACCTGAGAAAGGAGGCCTGAGGAGCAATTTAGACATTTAAGATTTCCATATATGTAAAAAAGAAGGTTGAAGTAGGAGCTCTCATTCTGATTGCAGGAGAAACCCAGCAGATAGGAAGGGCCAGGGCACTGTCCTTTGTGTGGTTATCTCATCTGCAACTGGACCAAATCATTCCTTAATGATTCAACCTTTTGCATGGAAGGTTAGCTTCCAATGTCACTGGTGGTTTTCTTCCAAGGTGGTGCATAATTTGCCCCTGTGTCTAAAAGCTTGAAGGCATATTTCACACTGATAGGCAAAATGTTATATTGTTTCTTACAGGCAGTAGTGTGATGTTGATATATTTTAATTTCTAAAAATGTGTTTCAATATATTGTTTATCGGGCTGGGATTGTAGCTCAGTGGTAGAGCGCTTGCCTCGCATGCGTGAGGCCCTGGGTTCGATCCTCAGCACCACATACAAAGCAATAAAATAAAGACATTGTGTCCATCTACAACTAAAAAACAAAACATTTAAAAAAAAAATATTGTTTATCTAGGCCAAAAGAAAATTGAGCAAGTAATCAAATTCCATCAACATGGACAAACTTTTCAGGAAACATATACCATCTTTCCTCCCTCCTGCCCCTCCCACCAGCTCCCAGGATGAACCCTTTCCTAAGGTGCACTTAGCTTTTTCTCTGGAGACACACCCAGTAAGTTCAAACTTTCATTAGTGTTACTGGTTTCGATACCAAAACCTGTGTCCAATTTTCTACTGTATCAGAAAAACCAACAAGGAGCCTAACTCCAAAATGCTCAGGACTCTCCCTGACTCTAAAAGTGTGGGGCACCACAGGGAACTTTTAATAAGCTATTAGCCTCCTAATTTGGGGGTATTTAATTTGGGTCTGATTCTGCAGCATTTTTTATTAGAATATCTGATCTTACATAAATAGAGCTAATCCAATAAAAAATTCACAAAGATGTTTTGATTAATTTAATTTCTTAGTACTACAGGTTCTGCTATTTCTTTTTTTTGGGGGGGCGGGGGTTACTGGGGATTGAACCCAGGGGCATTTTACCACTGAGCTATATCCTCAGCCCTTTTTATTTCATTTTTAAATTTTGAGGTCTCACTAGGCTGCTGAGGCTGGCCTCGAACTTGTGACCCTCTTACCTCAGCCTCCCTGATAGCTTGGATTATAGGTATGCACCACTGCGCTGGCCTTAGGTCCTACTCTTAACATGTCTTATACTCGTGACTCCCCTCCATCCATCTTGCATCATTTCAGTAGCTCCTGACTGTTCTCGCTGCTCATAATCATGTTTTTTTTTTTTTCCCAATTAACCATTCACTCTGCCAGCATAGGGATTTTTCTAAAAACACACATAGATCTGTATCCTTTTGCTAAAATCTTTAGTGATTCCTCAAAGCTCTTGAGATAAGCTCAATTCCCTGGCTTACCAGAAGGGTCTGGTGACCTCATCCTTGAATGTGTCCATGCCAGGCACCAGGAATTACTGACAGGTCCCTGGAAATATTATGTTGATCTATCCTTCTTTGCCTTGGCATATTTTATTTCTCACCCTAGGATGTCTTTCTTTGCCACACATGCTTAATTGGTAGCTTTACCTTCTTTCAAAATTCATGATAAGCATCCACTCCTCTGAAATCTCTCCCTTGATCCTTTGGTAGTTTGATGGCCCATTTGTCTGTGCTCTGCAGCACTGTGCACATTGAGCATTGCTGTCACCTAGGACAGTATTTGATCATGTGCCGGCCTGTCCCTTCCCAATCCCAGTCAAAGTTAACTACTCCTAAATACTAGTTCACATATTCCAAATAAACCTGAATCAAATGACAAAGTAAAATAAAATTTACATTTCTATGGGATCTTAAAGTATTATTTAATATGTTCTTCACAATAGCACTAGAATATAAGTCTTATAATATTTATCAACTTCTGTGGATAAGAGAACTAAAGTATGAAGAGGCTAAGTGACTTGCCCAAGGTCATACAGCTAGTTAATGGCAGCACTGGGATTTGAATGCACAACCTATAACCTGGAGTCTTACACTTGTACATTAATCTATTCTGCAATTTTGTAAGGCATGGGGATATTGATTTGCCTAGAACCTATTAATATGTTATAATGGAAAAAGGGACTTGGCGGAGATGATTCAGTGCAGGTCCTTGAGAGGAAGAAATTATTGTGGATTATCCAGGTGACCCAAACTTATTATATGAGAGGCTGACTGAGGGGAGAATACTGATGGTACAGGTCAAACCTAAAATCCATCTAGCTCCAGACTGCATCACTGACAAGGTTTCCAGGACACACTTATGCTTAATGTTAATGTCAAAGGATGGGCATGTGTATTCCCAACAGTTTCCTTTCCAGGATGACATAGTAAAAGAGGAAAGTCACTGAATAAGGAAGCTGGAAATTGGGTCTCCTCCAATAATTGCTGTGCTTCTTAGGTGAACATCACAACCCCTTCAAGACTTTATTTTCTTAACTATAAAACTAAGAGACCAGATGAACAACATACACAGTCTTTCCCTGTCCTAAAGTTCTCTAATTTTATTCCCAAATTGTTTTCTCCTAAAACATCATGGTTGTCAATGATTCAAAAAGGACTCTGTTCAATCATGTTTAATCAACATATGGCTGACACTGAATTCTTAATGAAATGATCCCCAGTATACCAATCTCTTTCTTCTTCATGTTCCTGAATTTGCTTCCTATGTTGACAAGAAGAACAGATTTGTGGCAACTCTAAATGTAGGCTCTGGCGTTATCTTGGAGACTGCCATTTGCTAAAGTTGGAACCTTGGAGAAGTTACTTAACCTCTTTATGCCTTAGTTTTCCCTTCTGTAAAATGCAGGTGGTAAGAGTATTCACCACATGAGGTTGCTGTGGGATTAAAATATCAAGTGATTAGAACAATGTCTAAGCTACAGTAAAGGTATAAAGAACATCAGCCCTTCTTCTCATCATCAATTATTTCAAAACTGTGAAACAGCAAAATTTAAAATATGCTTTTTAAAAAGGCACATTCATAGATCACATAGAAGTATGTAGCTGGGTTCCTGCTTACCTTTCATAAAGAAAGGTCGAACTGCTTTCCAGAGGTCTGGATTATTGTTAAATATGATGCCATTCTCATGCATACCGATGCACTGCAACCCAAGTTTGCTGCCAAATCGGGAAATGTAGTGACTGTGCTTCATTACATGGAACATACTTGAGGACCTGAGAAGAGAGCAAACCTTGGTGTTAATTCACCACGGGGAGAATTCACAGTGATGCATTTTGACTGAGATGGCTCTCTTAGCAAACTCAGGTGCAATGCCTAGTTTCTAGTATTCAGGTTGAATAAATACATCTGTTGGCATGAGAGCACCATCTCCAATTGAATCAGTTCTACCTACTGACTCTTCATATGAGCATCACAAACAACATTGTCTGAGAACACATACAACATTGTTCTTTATTTCCTTTTCTTCTCTAACCCCAAGTTACCAACCCATTAACCACCACCAGGGTCAGAGCTACAAGGCTGTTATGAAGATGGATCCTCTGCACAAGAGTCAGGAGAGCCTCTAGCCTCCTGGCTTCCACTTGGCCCCACTCCAGACGGTGCCATTGCCTATAGGAGTGACTCACAGAATCAGAAGTTGCTAGAATTATTGAAGTCTTGTTTTGCTAGTTTGGAACCAGCAATTCTGACTTTATCACCCAACCCCCAGAGTCTCCCATCAGGCCTAGTCCCTCCATGGGGGCATCACTATGGACTTAGAGAAGATCTCTCTGGGTACTTCTGGCTTTGGGCTTGGTCAGAACCTGGATGGGCTGGCCTGGAAGGCTTACTGTGGTGGTAAGTGAAATTATCTATGGGCACTGCATCTCAACTTGTCTCCATAATGACTTATCAAGGTCTCCAGGGTCACAGGTTTCTCCTAAAATATAGGAAGTTGCAAGTATAGAGATAGTGCAATGTGCATGGTGCCTGTAATAGTGCAAATTCAAGATGCATAAAATACATCGTTATTATCTTTACTTCAGATGTGGCTATTTTTTAAAAAATTCTGGTGAACTGAATATTTACACAAGGTTTCATGTATTCAGTGTCACTTTGTCTCTCCCTCCCCATTTCTCTGAAATTTTGTTTCTTAACTGCAAATTCTCCTACTATTGAATTTTCAGAACATATAGCCCTTAAAGATTGGGAGTGGCTACATGCAACTGATTCTCAGTCTGGGCTGGAGAGGCTATCTTAATACTTGCTCCTCCCTCTCCAAGTTCACACTTGGCTCCTAAAGGATGACTTTGCCTTAGTGAGCTTGTTCAGGTAATGCTTACCAAAATACCTTCCCTTAGAAGATACTGCATCAAAAGAGCTCTGCTCTAACTGAATGAATTAGGCTGTGGACTCCAGATTAATCAAGCACATTTGTGGTATATTCCATGGTCCTACCAGAATCTTAATTTTTTTTCTTACCACTGTAATAATAGCAGTAGCAAGAAATGAAAAAAATAACCATTATTATGTAAGTAACAATTACTTTTCAGAAAAAGAATTTTAAAATCAACTATTCTCTTGATTTTGTTCCAGAGAATATTCATCAAATGACTTCAAATTTTGGACAAGTTTTCCTCTTCCTAGCAACAAAAATGAAAAAGAAAATCTAGACACTCCAATATGTAGTCCGGCAAATTAATTTTACTGGCAGTTAAAATTGCGTGCTACATAGAAAAATCATGCTATAAGGAGGAAATTCTTTTTTAAAAAATATTTTGTTTAGTTGTAGATGAACACAATATCTTTATTTATTTTATGTGGTGCTGAGGATCGAACCCAGTGCCTCACGTATGCGAGGCAAGCGCTCAACCGCTGAGCCATAGCCCCAGCCCCCCGAAATTCTTAATAATTAAAATATTTGAAACTCTGGCTTTTCTTACCTTCTTCTACCTCATTCTATAATTAAAGCAAAAGTAAGTACATTTTATATTTTTTGTTCACAAATTTGTATCTAGAAATTCTAAGTACTTAAAGGACAAGTAGAATGCTACTTTCCTGCTCTGGCCCCTAGAGATTTGGGAAACTGCACTAGTAATATTTATTTATTTCTTTGAAGAATTTGCTCATCAACTTTAAAAAGAATGAATAAGAAACTTCAGACATAAACCCAACTACATGTTAGCTAGTAATGAGCTACTTTTAAAATCTCTATGTCCTTTAGGGGGCGCCAACATCTCAGTTATTTTTGGTCAGAAGTTCAGACTTGGCAAATGACAAAGCCAATCAGGCAGAAGTGATACTCAGAGCGCAGTGTCCGTGTCTGGCCACAAGAGAGCAATTTAAAACAAGGTCATTTGTCAAAGCGAGGTTGGGTTTATCTAAGCAAAGTAAATTGGGAGAATGAAGAAAAGGTTAGGGAAGAGAGAGGAGCCTCAGCCCAGACTCCTCCTGGCCCTAGCCCTGTGTGGGCTGGCCAGTGACACTGGCTGAGGAAAGCATGATGCCATTGGTAAAAGTGAGGATTTCTCACTACTAAGGAGACATCAACTGAGTCCTTGGGCTTCAAAGGGATAGTGGACAGTGTAAGATATCTGGTTATTGGGGTCATTCTTCTTCTTTAAACATGACTAAAGTCCAAAGACATTTCCAAAGAGGGTAAATCTATTGTCTATTCAAAATGAAAAGTAGCCAGGCAGTGAGCTGGGAGGAAACATCTCAGTTCTGAACTTATGCAATTTACCTGTGGCTAGCTTCCACAATGATGAGTGCTAGAAAGAGGAGAAGGCCATTAAGGAAATAATGGAAACAAACATTTCAGAAAACTTGCCTGTGTGTAGACATGCTCTGCACCCGAGACATATGCTCTATCAATCCTGTCAACTCTTCACTGTCCTTTGCCCCCTCTAACACTAACCCAGCTTAAAGTCAAGGGTCACAGAAAGAGAGAAATGATCCTCATAACAGAGAGATCTGACCATAACCATTCTAACCAAGTGATCAAATCAAGCTAAATCCAGCTCTTAGCTTGCTCTGTATTTGTACAGACCACGCAGTGTGTGTGCCCCACACGCATGCACACACACTCACATACTCACCCTGCTGACAGGTTTCGGTTACATTGAGAGGGGCTTTTAGTGCGGCAAACAATTCCATCTCCCTAGTCCCTTCACACTTCTACATGACTATTCCACCCCACCCTGGCCCTCATCCCACCCCTGTTGGGTCTCAGCTAGAGACTCTATTTCCTATTTTCCTGAGGAACTAGGAGCAACTAGAGGAAAATCGCCAGAAGCTGCAACCACCAAGATCTGGGTCCACATATTCAGTCTTTCCCCTGTTACTGTGGAGGAAATTCTGTGTCCCTGTGGAAGGCCAATCCCTCCACTTGCTTTCAGGACTCCTTCACATCTCGCCTGGCACACCCTTTCTTTCTCCTGCATCAGCAATTTTACTCTGTGGTTGATCGTTCCCACCACAACCCGCATGCTGTGATTTCCCTTATTGTGAAAATAAAAACTCCTTTGACTGTGCATCCCTCTCCAGCTAGTGGCCCATCTCCTACCTCCTTTGAGGCAAACTCCTTGGAAGAGTTATCTACACTTGCCACCTCTGACTCCTCACCCCCTATTCTTTCCTTTGGCCAGAGTTTCCCCCCTACCATTCCACTGAAACTGTTCTCTTCGAGGTTACCCATGACCACTCCGGAAGCAACACTCAGGTGTCCATCCTTTCACTTGACCCATCAGCAGTATTTGACATGGTTGACATTCCCTTGCCTGCAGACCCCCACACTCCCTTGGTTTTCCTTTCTCTGCTTGGTTGTTTCTTCTCAGTCTCCTCTGCTAGATTCTGATTGCCTTGTGCTGGATATATATTAGACTCCCTGATGAACATCCCACTCAGATATCCACTGGGCATGCCAAGGCCAGCATCTCTGAAGCTAGACGGGCTCTGGATTTCTCCCCACTCCACACTTGTTCCCGTTAGCTCAGGTAACGATGTGCTCATTCATCCAGGCATTCAAGACAAAAGATTGAGCAGCACTTATTCTTTCTTTCACGCCCAACATCCAACCCGACAGCCAAGTCCTATTGGCATTTCTTTCAAAATGTGGCCAGAATCTCACTCCATCATCTTACCACCTCCTCTGCTGCATTCTGGACCAGCCACCATCATCTCTTGCTGAACAGGTCATTCTGCTCCCATCCCTTGTCCCCTCTAAACAGAGCAGCCAGAATTATTCTGCTAGAAACATGAACAAGCCATGTAAGTCACCCCTCTGCTCAAACTCATGCAGGGTAAAAGTCTAGAATTGCTAAAATATCCTGCATGGGTAGACAAGCTCTGATGCCTTATTACAACTCTAGTCTCATTTCCTCTATGCCTCCACTCAGTTACTCTGGTATCATTGTAGTTTGGTCCTTGAACATTTCAGGCAGGCTCTTGCCTCAGGACTTTACTGCTTGTCATTCCTTCTGTCTAGAATACTTTTTCTTGGGATTTCCTCATGGTTCACTTCCTCACTTCCTTTAGGTCTTCATTCAAATGCTAGCTTCTCAGCAAGGACTGCCTCAGATTATCTATTTACATTTATACCTCCATCTCCCTTCCCTGTTTTTTCTATATAGTGTATATCTACCTGACATTCATGTGACCAAGCTCCTGGTTTGCCCAGGACTGTCCCTGTTTTAGCACTGAAAGTCCTACATCTTTGAAAATCCCCTAGTCTCAGGCAAATGAGACTGTTGATCACACTTCTGATTGATATGTAACTTCATAACATTGATTGATTCAGTCAATGCTGGACCACATAGATGATGGTGGTTTCATCAGATTATACCATCTAGTGACATCATAGTCATCTTAGTATAAGTATACTGTGTGATGTTCACACAATGACAGAATTGCCTGACGATGCATTTCTCAGAATATTCCCCCATTGTTAAGTGATGCATGATTGTACTAAATATTTTACTTGTTTAATATTGGTATATTAACAATGCATTGCTTCACAAAGGTAAGGCTATTTGGCTGATTTATTCCCAAAGTATAATACTGCTGAATCCCCAGAGCCTAGAACTATACCTGTTAGACAGAGCAAATTCTCAATGAATGTTTATTTAATTAATGAATGGAGAGCCAATTATGACTATTAAAACTTGAGATCATATAGAGCTTAGTATATAATAGATTCTTGATGGAAGTTGAAAGAATAACTGAGTGAATCCCTTGTAAATTGACACATATTTAAGACAGGTGTGCAAATATAACCCTAATCAGTATATTACTTAGCGGCAGATATGCACATATAAATTGAATTAGCATGTTAATTGCTGATTCCCCTTTATGGATGTTACACAGAAGGTTTTGGTATTTGTGACAGAACTAATACATACACATACAGTGGACATATGATATGGAGTACAGCATCTGCAAACCCTTGCTTAAGTGTAGCTGCCTGGAAGCTTCTCAGGGGAACTGTGCATACTTCATCTACAGATGACCAGTGAGGAGCCTTACTTGAAGCCCCAAGTCATCAGGAAGCATGGCAGTAGCCTCATGCCTGACTTCCTCCCCTGAAGTTCTGCAGCCCTTAACACTTTGGGGTTAAGCTGGTTGGAAAAGTTGTATTGAACACTACACAGCTGGAATGACTACAGACTTCAAACTTTTAAAAAGAAAAAGTAATATGGCAAACTATTCACATAAACATAAAAAGCTTTCTGAGGTCCGATGGGGTCTTTTCAAGAGGTACGAGTAGTTCTGGAAGGGACTTGAAGAGCAGGCAAGGAAAGGAGATGGGGACAAACATGTCCTATTCCTGAGGGGAGCTCAGCCTTTAACAACAAAATTGAGCAGCTCTGAGGCAATTAAGGAGAACACAAAGACTCCAACAAGTGAAAAGGCTGAGAGAACAGGACAAGAAAAGACTGGGAGCGCTGGGGGAAGGGCAGGCAGGCTGCGTCCACGCCTCTGTGTGAATCAGTGCCTGAGACGGGCAGAGTGGCTAAGGTCACTTTCCTAATGAAGACAGGCAGAGTGGCCAGATGCCACCCTGATGGCAACAAGCATTCTACTTCAGGAATTGTCTTTGGGCACCCAAGGAATTTGTCCGGTGACCTAAGTATACTATCTAAGTATTTACTGATAAGGGATTTGTGCCTGATTCTCTGTTCTCAAATCTATCATTTTTCACTCCCAATCTAGTCCTATGGCACCACCACTAGCTGGACTCAAGGGTAATGCAATAAGACAGTGCCACTTCAACTGTGCTTAGCTGTTTCCCCTAATCCACCACAAAAGCCCTCTTGCACCAGAACTTTTTCCTCCTCCCTTCTCTTTAGATAGGAGGTGCCCAAGCTCTGTGGGCTGCTGAAAGTGCAGCCTCCCAAAGTGCAGGGATCACAGGCTTGTGCCACCACGCCCAGCTGAGGTATTGGACAGATAGAAAATAACATTACCAGGTAGTCTGAAAGAGGAACTTCAAACATCACTAATATCTGGGTTCCCACTTCCGGAGATTCTGATCTCAAAGGCCTGGGCATTGGGGCTTTCAAATCTCCCTGGAAGATTCTAATATGCATCTGAGAAACCACTGCTCCAGATCCTGACCATGGGTAGACCTCCTTTTGGATAAATATCCTGAGGGTCACTTCACCTGTTTGCCAAGGGAAACAGGTATCAGGAAGGCAGACAGATGCAGAACTGAGGAGGGCTGGGAGGCAGCATGCTGAGCTGGGGGCTGAAAAAGCAGGAGCAAATGTTTCAATCCCCAAACCAAAGGACATCAGTTCAAGGATTTTTTTGGAGACAGTAACCAGTTTTAAAAGTGACTCTAAGTACTGATTTTCAAATGAGAGCATATTAAGATATCAAATTCAAGCCAGGTACAGTGGCACACACCTATAAACCCAGCAGCTCAGGAGGCTGAAGCAGGAGGATCACAAGTTCAAAGCCAGCCTCAGCAATTTAGCAAGGCCTTAGGAAATTCGGTGAGACCATGTCTCTAAATAAAACATTAAACAGGGCTGGGGATGTAGTTCAGTGGTTAAGTACCTTTGGATCCAATCCCCAGTACCAAAAGAAGAAAAAAAAAAAGCTATCAAATTTGACTAATCATAGCTCCATCGACCAGGACAAGTAAAATCAAAGAGTAATGATGATCTATTGAGTACAACAATGGTTCTCAAATTCAAGTGTGCCTCAGAATTACCTGGAAAGCTTGTCAAAACATGGGTTGTGGGGTCCTACCCTCAGGCTTTCTTGTTTAGTAGGACAAGGTGGTGCCTGAAAATGTGACTTTTTTTTTTTTGGTACTGGAGATTGAACCCAGAAGTACTTTTACTTAGCCACATCCCCAGTCCCTTCTATTTTTTCTTTTGAGACGGGGTCTTGCTAAGTTGCTTAGGGCCTTGCTAACTTGCTGAAGCTGGCTTTGAACTTGCAATTCTCTTGCCTCTTGCCTCAGCCTCCTAGGATTACATGTGTGTGCCATCATACCTGGCAAGAATTTTGCATTTTTAACAAGTTCTCAGGTTGTTTAACAAGTTCTCAGGCTGCTGGTCCAGGGAGCACATCCTGAGAACCGCTGTATCAGTGTTTTACAATGGACCCAGGTCAATGACATGTCCACCTGCAGCCATTTATATTTAGCTGTATGAATGTGGTCTGCCTTGGCTGTTCTGGAAGGGGCTTCAACACCAAACTGAATGAAACAGAAAAACCCCAGACAAAAGTTGAGGTATTGGTTTTTATCTTTTTTATTGTTGTTGTTTTTGTTTTTTGGTACTGGGGATTGAACTCAAGGGTACTCAACCACTGAGCCACATCCCCAGCCCTATTTTGTGTTTTATGTAGAGACAGGGTCTCACCGAGTTGCTTAGTGCCTCGCCGTTGCTGAGGCTGGCTTTGAGCTCATGATTCTCCTGTCTCAGCCTCCCTAAGTGCAGGGATTACAGGCTTGTGCCACCGCGCCCAGCTGAGGTATTGGACATTACCAGGTAGTCTGAAATATTTGGAAGTACAACACATTTTCTCCCACTGCTTCCTTTTTTCAGTATCTGCTTCAAAGAACTGGGCTTTGAGGATACCATACTATTTAATGAAATGAAATACATAACCTTGGCCTGAAAAATTCATGTAGTTTCCAGAAATGCTTTACTTACTTTTTGATCAATAGTTTATGTATTGGGATGAACAATTCCAACAAATTAATAAAATGCCTTGGTCAGTTTTAGTTTGTGGGTAAAGCTCTGTCAGGGATTGTAAATTTAAAAAATTATCATTGAGACACTGTTGGCAGATAGTTTTGCTAACGGGCTTGTTAAGTTATCTGAAGTCTAGTGAAATATGCCTTTTTTGAAATGCTTCATTTTTTAAGACCAATAAACAAGAAAACCAGTGCATAGTCAATGCATATTCAGTTAACTCTAGAGTGAGGTCAACATACTAACGTAACTCAGAAAACAAGATGAGGCAGGGAGGCAGGACATTGTTTCTTACTGGGTGATGCCACTCCTGACTCAGTTGGGATTGGCAGGCCAGGACACTGGCACACAGTCTCAGGAGGAAGGCAGCACATGAATGGTGCCATGGCCTGTCCTCTGCTGTCGCAGAGGACTTGGAGACAAGTGTCAGAAACACTCTAGGAAACTGCTGGTCAGATCCTGCATCTCAGGTTTTGTTCTCATTTTTTTTTTTAATTTTAAGGATTGTGTGTGTGTGTGTGTGTGTGTGTGTTTAATGCTTACTTGTAGAAGTAAGACCAAAATCTCAGAAAAGCAGAAAAGATAATGCCTCTCCCTAAAGTATGTTTTGTCAACACCATATCGTTTTGATTCTGAGTTTCCACATCCACTGCTCAGAAGTTTTGAATAATTTCCCAACTTTCCAGACTTCTTTATCTATGTACCTCTGGCTTCAATCCAATTTTTCTGTTTGCATGCAGTGTTACCTGGGAATTACTCACCTTCGTTATAACAGTAAAAACATAGACTTACCAAGATATTAAGGAATCAAAATAACTTTTTTTAAAATAGGAAAAACTTCAGTCTTGATTTTAAAGTATAGATGATGATGATAATCATCATCATCATCATCATCATCATCATCATCATCTTGGTTCCTGGTGATGGAACCCAGGCCCTTGCCCTCTACCACCGAGCCACATCCCACCCCTGTGTCTCTGGCTTTGTTAACAGACTCACTTGCTGATAATGAGTGTTTCCTCTCCACCTATCCAGACTCTCATGAATTCTCCGTACATCTTGTTGTAGTAGTTGCAGGCACTGCCAATCCCCATCCACAGGAATCTGCCATGGGAAATGAGGGGCCCAATTCCCATACAGTAGCCAGGACCTAGGACAGTCATCAGAATATTGTATCTTAGCAAACCAGAAATAGTTGTTCTTTTATATCTAAATGTTCTTTTTTGGGGAAGGGGGTGGGATCCTCAATGTGCTTTGTTGGCCTTTAGGAACATTATCACATGTGAAAGGAAAGCTACTGAGCTTATTCCAGCTCAATGGTCTCTTATGGCCACAGTCTTATGGATAATGAGAGTAGGGATGAGCAAAGAGCTGCCACCTGTTGCATGCCTGCTAGAGGGCTATTTTAGGTGTTACACATAATCCTCTGAATAACCCTTTAAACACTGAAACCCCTCTTACAAAATTTGAGAGATAAATGTTCTCTTTATCTTCTAATGTCTATCTGTGACTCACTAATAAAACGATTTAAAACGAAAAACCAAAACAAGCTTAACATGAGGCTCTTCACCCCTCTGTGAATGAAAAGTACTTCAGGATCCCCATCACACTAGTCATTTGGTCTCAGTGGAAATGAGACCATTTCCAT
>PVHX01005680.1:0-109517 GCA_004024805.1 Geosciurus inauris | reverse complement strand
TGGAATGGAACCACCATTTGAGCCTGCTATCCCTCTCCTTGGTCTATACCCATAAGACTTAAAAACAGCCTACTACAGTGACACAGCCACTTCAATGTTTATAGCAGCTCAATTCACAATAGCTAAACTGTGGAACCAACCTAGATGCCCTTCGATAGATGAATGGATAAAGAAGCTGTGGTATATATACACAATGGAACATTACTCAGCAATAAAAGAGAATAAAATTATGGCATTTGCAGGTAAATGGATGGAGTTGGAGAATATCATGCTAAGTGAAGTAAGCCAATCTCAGAAAACCAAATGTCAAATGTACTCGTTGATAAGTGAATGCTGATCCATAATGTGGGGAAGGACATGGGAACAATGGAGGAACTCTGTTCACAGGGGTGTAAGCGGGGAGAGGGCATGGGGACAGTAAAGATGGTGGAATATGATGGTCATCATAGCCCTAACTTTATGTATGACTGCATGTATGTTGTGATTCTCTATTGCTTACAACCAGAGAAATGAAATGTTATCCTCTAAATAATAATAATAATAATAATAATAATAAAATTTTACAATTTGGGAAAAAAAAAAGAAAGTAAGTTGGCTTTCCAGAAACAGCAGACAGAACAAATGAATCCAAGCCAGGCTGTGTCATGTCTGAGTCTTGCCTCACTGGAGGCCTTGCAAGAAGCAGCTCATTTCCCTTTCCAGTCTCAGAGTAAGAGCTCTGAGTCAGTGTGCCTAGCCTGACCACCCTCCTGGAACTTTCTAGAAGTGGTGGCCAGGGTTCCCAGAGACACCTCCTTCCACTGGAACAGGGCTGGCCTGCATGCCTACCCTGCACATCTCACCTGCTCTTCTGCTCCCATGGCAGATAGGAAGCTTGCCTGTTTCCATTCAGAGTGCTGACCACAGTCACCTTCTCAATAAACCACATTTTAACCACAGGTAACTCCTTTCTCTCCACATTCCTGGACAGGCATCAATAAATTGCAAACCCAAGGTCTTCATAACAGATGAAGGTGTGGGTACTGTAGGGAGTCTAACTCTGAAGGCATCATGTTGCATCTGTCAATGTTCCTAGTAGGAACTACACAGATTTTGACAGGGATGCTGAGAAAGTTTAACTTGGGAAGATTGCTGAAAGATAAGACTGGACTCAGATGTTGCTTTCTCACAGGTCACTTATAGCTCCTTTATGCTTAAATTTTCTACTTCCTCAGGAAGAACAAATAAATAAAAGAAGGGGTAGGGGAAGTGTTCTGCCCTGATGCAAATCCCCTAGGTATAATACTTAAGAAGATTTTGAAAATCTTATACACTCTTAGGGGCTGGATGAATATAATTCATCTTAAGACAAAAGGAATAACAAAAAACATAAAAGACATGGAAGATGAGAAAACAGAAATCCAACACATAAACTATAAAAGGGCCTCCAAGGTAAAATTAATAATGAAGATATAATTTTTTTAATCTAGAATTTTTTAAATAACCAATTAAAAGAATTAATTAATTAAATTATAAGAACTATCACTGTCTCAAGTTAAATAAATAAACAGAAATTAACTTTCAAAGGCAATTATAAAAATTTTAAACTTTAAGAATGAAGATTTCATCCTTGTCAATGGGTCACAATTCAATTTCTTCAGGTTTCTTTACTGTTATCCCAAGATAATGGGATAGCATTCTGAAGGGGAAAAAAGTAAGAATGCTGCCAGGAGCCAAGGTTTGAACTGCAAGTAAGGACAAAATTTTCAAATGGTCAATATTTTAGAAATGTATGAACACCTCCGCAGACATTAAGCAGTTCAGCAAGTCCTGGGGTGGAGTTCCCGGAAGTGAAAAGCTGATTCAGAAAATGACGAGTGGCATCCAGTAAAGCCAACTCTCCTTTTTTTCTTTTTAAATATAAGCAAATGTTAATGGCGAAAGGTAGCGAGCTGATTCCGATAGGACAAGAGTGAATAAGTAAGGAATGAAAAAGGAGACTGGTATTGCTAAAGTATCTGAGTACTTGTTTAAACAAAAGTAGAACAAAATAAATCAAAAATAATGAAGGCAAAAGAACCTCCAATTAAACAAATGATGAATAGAAGAAAGAGAGGTCACAAAGGAAGAAAATGTCTTACCTGCCATAAAGAAGAGACCAAACTAACTCGGTTTAAGCATATAGATCTAAACTAATATTAGACACTAAACATTTGCCAAAAGTAACTTTGGCTGATTTACAGTAATAAGTTAATGACTATTGCAATTAAGAATGAGTATGGCCTGCTTAAAATTAATCATATGCAATGTCAAGGTTAGGACACTGTACTTTTAAATTATTCTAACATGAAAAAAGAAATACAGTCCATCAAATCCATAATCTAAAGAAAAAAACATGGATGTTCTATTTTTTAAAACACAAAATAGAAAGGCAGAGGACAAAGAATACAAAATTACTTAGTTCACTCATCAAAGGACATACTATTTCCTCATGTGAGTCCATGTATAAATTTAGAGAAGCAGAAGCACAGAAGTATTGAATCATTTAAAATATAACATGAGAAAATATTAATAAATTCTTATAATACAAAAGAAGATTAAGAAGTTGTGATAGCAACTATAACTATAAAAACATGACTTCAAAAGAAAGTTAATGTACACTTAGTAATCAACAAACAAAAAAATACAGATGGTAAAAAAATTTTAAGAAGAATTAACAAAAAAGCTGCACTGTACTTAGACATTTTCATTTTCCTAAATAAAAATCTCTAAATTTTAGTGAATATTTTAACTGAAATATAAGCTGAAAAAATTTAAAAGAACACAACAACTAATACTTACTATTCCAAAAATGCAAGTATGATATAGTATTTTTAAGTGTAATAAAATTACCATACCAAAAACCTTTAAAATAAAATGAGTTTGTAGGAAGTCATAGAAATTTAGGAAGTAAAGTAGTGATGTTTGATATGAATTATGAAACATCAGTATCACTCAGTTGTACTGGCAAAAAACACATAAATTGTGTCATTTTTAGAAAAATATAGATCTAGATTCCATTTGTAATTGGAAAAATGATAAAACAGTAATAAGCTCATGAGGAAAAATTTGGAACTTTTATTTTTTAAAGTCTAATTATTACTATCAATATTTGTTGGATTTTAAACATAAAGAGATTAGTGATCTGGTTAAACAATATATTTAAAAATTATAAAAATTGACTTTTCTGCTCTTACTGTTTTGCAATTGCAATATCAGTATAGATATGAAATCTAAGACAATGTTGATAGTTTACAAGGAAAAAGAAATGTGAAAATGACAAAAAAATCTTTAAAAGCACAATAATGGTATTTACCTCTGCTGTCATTAAAACTCATCATAAAGAACCAATAACTCAAATGGGAGGTACTTCAGTAAAATAAACACCATTCAATAAGAGTCCAGAAGTCAGCTAGCTATAAAAACTCAATAGATGATAAAATAAGGTCTCTTAAATAATTGTAAAATAATTTTAATAAATAATTTGAAATTCCAGTATACTGTATGTAGATTTTATAGGGAAATGCATTATAGAGATGTCTTACAGTGTATACCAAAATAAACTTCAGATGAAACTAAAGAGTCAAATAGAAAAATAATAAACTGAGTATGTTAAGAAGTGTTAACAAGGCTCACCAGCACCACCATTACCAGGACAAAGAAATTTAAATGTTACAGACAAGATAAATTTTTATATCACAACACATGGTATATTTTTCAAATAGCCACAATACATTGCATTTCCTATCATCAACATGTGGAGCCTATGTCTCCATTCCTTGCATCTGGATTTGCTTTGAAACTTGCTTTGGCCAATAGAATTCAGCCACACTGTTGAGGCAGAGGAAGCACGTGTTTAAGGCATCTTGAAACCATTCTTGTTCTTGGATGCCCTACCACTGGAGCCATGTGAGCAAGTCCAGCCTCACCTGCTGGATGACAGGACACAAGGTCCAGCAGAGATCATCCATTCAAGCTGAAACACCTTAGACCAGCCAATTCCCAGTTAACCAGGCAGCAGCTAGCAAATGCTTGGTGTGAGCTCAATCAGCCACAAGCATCCCAGCCACCCATCTGGGGCAGAACAGATTAATGACCCATGAAGTAAATAACTCTCAATGTTTTAAGCTACCAAGTGTTAAGGTGATCTATTACACAATAATAAATGTGATATTCTGAATACTCAAAAGTAATCATCAGAGAGGTATCTCTGAAAGACTGATGGAATTTATTACCTATACAAAGGATCACACAGAGTATGTACAAGAATTCTCACAAGAGGATTCTGTCAAATAATGGGAAAGACATGGTGCTTCATACCCAGACAGAAGAGGCCATGAGGTAATTGACTATGGTATTTTTTAGGGCTCTCACATGACTATAGGCAGGTGAGTTAACCCCTTTACGTCTTTCCCTACCTGAAGAGCTAGTAAGTAGCAAAAAATATGAATGTTTCTGATAGTCATGTTTAGGGCAGAAAGGCTGAGCAATACTTCACATGGCTAGTTTTACCTAAAAGGAACAAGGGGCAGCCAAGACCAGAATAAAAGCAATCCAGGTAGCCCTGCCCAGCAGCCAACTTCATCAGTCCCCACCTTCACTGAAAACAGTGTGAAGTCCCTGACACCACTCCACTCCCTGTAGACCTCATCTGGAAAAGAAAATAATCTGATTGGCAGAGAAGCCCTACCTGCTCTGAGGACTTTTCACGAATTATACCACTTGATCCTCATAAGAAATATATGAGGGCTGGGGTTGTGGCTCAGTGGTAGAGCACTTGCCTAGCATATGTGAGGCACTGGGTTCGATTCTCAGCACCATATAAAAATAAATAAAATAGGGCTGGGATTGAAGCTCAGCAGTAGAGCGCTTGCCTCACATGCGTGGGGCCCTGGGTTTGATCCTCAGCACCACATACAAAGCAATAAAATAAAGACATTGTGTCCATCTACAACTAAAACAATATTTTAAAAATAAATAAATAAATAAATAAAATAAAGTTCCATTGACAACTAAAAAAAATTATTTAAAAACGATAAATATATGAATATTATATTATTCTTAATCCCCTTCTATTAAAGATGAGAAAATCAAAGAATGGAGAGGTAAAATTAATATTAAAATATTAATATATAATTAATATTAAAATTATGAATTCAGAAAAATTAATAACATCTGAATAACAAAGATGGTTATTATATATATGGTACATAAAAATTGATTTTGAAACAGACATGCCAGAAGGAAGTGTTGGAAAATTGTTGAAATAAAAATTTAATATGTTTCCTGGGACAGAGGAAGAGTAAATAAGTAAGTGGAAATTTAACTAAAGTAATTTTCTTCTAGTGGAAAAAAACATGAGGGTTGTTACTGGAAAAATGAAACAGCAGAGAGGAGACATTATCTCATGAAATGATAGCTAAAAATCCTCCAAGTACAGAAGAAAAAGGTCTTCATGCTAAAATAATCTACTAAATTCTGAGCAGGATAAATTTTGTAAATCAAACATTGACCTATCACAGTAAGATTTTGAAAAGAGTTTGAGAATTAAATAGATCCAAATCAGTTGCATCTTCTTGGAGACTCAAACACCTCCCTATCAGTAACTGACAGACAGAGCAAGCAGAAAAATCAGTGAAGACATGAGTCAATTGAACGGCACCATCAATCAACTGAATCTTGTTGCTATCTATCCACTACTTTATTACACAGTACCAGAACATGTGTTCTTCTTAAGCTTATGGAACATTGACCAACATAGACTCCATTCTGAACCATAAAACACACCTTAACAAACTTAATAGAAGAGAAAGTATACAAAACATGCTTTCACACCACAATGGAATTAACATAATAACAATAACAGAAAGATAGAAAACATCAAAATATTTGAATATTAAAAATACACTTCTAAATAAAACATGGATCAAAGAATAAGTCTTAAAAGAAATTTAGAAGTATTTAAATCTAAGAAAAATAAAAATATAATCTATCAAAATTTGATGGATGCAAAGAAGGCTGTGCTTACAGGGAAATGAGTAGCATTTAATGCATATATTAAAGAATAAAGATTTAAGCTTCCGTCTTATGAAACTAGGGGAAAAAAAGGAGCAAGTTAAATTCAAAGTGAGCAGGAGAAAAGAAATAAAAATAAGGGTTGAAGATACAGCTCAGTGGTAGAGCACTTGCCTCGCATGTGTGAGGCCCTGAGTTCAATCCCTAGTACTTCTAAATAAATAAATAAAAATTATAGAATAAATCATTGAAAACAAGATATCAATAGAGAAAATGAATACAGCAAAAGATTGTTGTTTTGAAAGATAAATCAAATACGTAAACCTCTAGTCAGATTAAGGAAAGAAAAGAGAAACAATAAATTACTAATATAAGAAATGAAAGGGGCTCCTCACATGAGCATTAAAAGGATAATAAAGGGGATGGGAATATAGCTCAGTTGATAGAGTGCTTGCCTTGCATGCACAAGACCCTCAGTTCCATCCCCAGTACCACAAAGAAAAAAAAGATAATAAAGGAATATCATGAGCAACTATATGCCCATAAGTTTGACAACTTAGATGAAAAGAATTCATAGAAGGACAAAGAGATCATATTAATAAACAAATGCATGTGTTCCTAGCACAGAGAAAAGAAGTGAGAGTTTTTTCCTTGGAAAAGTTTTTAAAATGTTTACAACTATTGACCCAATAATTCTTTGGGGGAAACTAATATTCTATGAAGAAATTCAATAAAATAAAAAGCCTATGTGCTATCTTTTGTGTCTAAGCAGATGGTGTAATAAAGCATAGGTTTCTTTCATCTTAAATGGATCTAAAACTAGGCAAAATATATGAAAAACTTTTGACAACAGGCAATGAGACAATAAAACTGAAAAAGGGAAAACAAAGAGCCCTAGAATTGCGATGGTTTATTGCTATAGAGAATACACGTGTACTAAACAGAGCTCAATGTTCTTGCCAAATATGGGAGTACAAAAGTTAGACTTTTGGGAGGGTAGGCAACACAGCTAGAAATTTGTAGAGAACTGAAGATTAGGAAGATTTTGAGAGAGGTGAGGGGAGAGAGAGAGAGAGATTGATTCCACAGATACATGGAGGTTCCACCTGAGCCTTTGACTCACGCAGTTCAGTTCTTATTTGAGAAGAAACCAAAACAAGCTGGGGAAAAGAACCACCACAGAGCAGAAGGCTAACAAATCCTGGAATTGACAAAAAAAAATTTGAAGTCTTTGTGTTTTTTCCAGAAGAGTAAAAAGATCTTGAAATAGATGGAACATCATATCAAATACTCAGGAAAGTTTCACTTAGTACTGGAAATAAATTAGTCCTAGAATAAAATCTTCTTTAGAAAAACACTTTAAAAAGTTTTAAAACCAAGCTTCAAAATAATCCCATTAGATGATTTAACTACAAATCCAAATATATTACACCACTATTTAAGACATGCAACAAAGCTGGCACTATATAAAGTCAGAATGTCCTGTATCCAACCAAAAATTGCCCCACAAGCATAAAGAAAAATGACCCAAGGGGAGAAAAAAGTTAACCAATCAAAACACATAGGGAATTTAAACAGATAAAGACCTTTAAACAAAGAAAAACATGACTAGAATAAAAAAGTAATGTATTATGGTTTGGATATAAGATGTTCCCCCAAAGCTCTTGTGTTAGTGCAGGAATGTTCAGAGGTAAAATGATTGGATTGTGAGGGTTGTAACCTAATTAGTTCATCTTAGCTTGAATTGATTGGGTGATAACTGTAGGCAGGTGGGGACACAAATGGAGGAGTGCCCTTGGGGGTGCAGTTCTCTGTGGTCCCTTCCCACATACCATGAGCAGCTTTAATCTGCTGTGCCCTTCCCCCATCATGCTGTGCCTCACCCTGGTCCCAGAGCAACAGAGTCAGCTATCTATGGACTGAGGCCTCTGAAACTGTGAGTCCCAAGTAAATTTTTCTCCTCTAAGTTTTCCTGTTAGGCATTTTGGTCATAGTAGCAGCAACAACAACAACAAAACTAAAACAGAAGTGGAGCTGTTGCTGTGATTTATATGACCATGTGGTTCAGAAGACTTTGGAGCTGGTTTGGGATGGAGGCATTGAAATGTGTAGAGATGCATGCTGGAAAAGTTTTAGAATGTTGCAATTAGAGCTGAATGGGCAATTCTGGTGAGAGTTCAAAAGACCAAAATGTCAATAGGAATGTTAACTGTGCTCATGAGATTTCAGAGGAAAATGAGGATTCTGTTGGGAATTGGACTAGCAGCCACTCATGTTATGCTCTGGTAAAGAATTTGGCTACATTTTGTCCATGACCTGATATTTTGTGTGAGGCTGAACATGGACTAATTATTTTAACAGAAAAAAAATCAGGAAAGCACAGCTTTCAGTTGGTGTCATGGATGTTGCTGAACAGCTTTCCATCAGGCTTACTGTGAGAAACAGGGGTGGGTAAGAGCTAAAGGATTTTAGAAACTTGCAGTTTGGACAGAAAAGTACATGAAAGTTGAGGACAGAAAGGTGTGCTTGTTGAAGAGATTATAGCTCCTAAAGTCATGCTAAGTACTTTGCACAGAGACAATAGGAAAGATGGCTTGAGGGCATCTCAGAAATTTGCAAGACCACACCCATGTCAGGTTCAAGGATATAGAAGGAAAAAGTTCTTTAAGAAAAGATCATGGGGGCACTCTGCTCACACAGAGGGTCCTAAGAAGTTGTTTTACTATTCCAAGCTCTACAGACCCTCAGAGGTTGCCTCATCCTTAATTTCCAGGGACCTGAGTATTGCACAAGCTGGCAGAGAATCTTGGTGCCATCCATATAGTGCTTGTTTTGCATGAATGCAGGATGTTCAAGTTACAGGGTCATGGAGGCTCCCACTGAAATTTCAGAGGAAAGTCTGGGAGGCAAGGCAAAGTGTAACAGAGTCAGAATTCCTGTAGGCTTCCCCTGAGAGGCCAATATATAGCTATAAAGATGAAGCAGATGATGGAATGGAGACTCCAAGTATCAAGCAATGCCAATAACATGAACCATCTGCCAAGAAAAGCTGCTGGCTACAGAAAGAACCAAGCTAAAAGAGAGCACACTTGCAATACAACCAGAAAAGTCAAAGGGGTAGGGCTGGCCTGGTGCTTCAGAAAGCATATCTCATCACCATGTGTCCTACATGCTGTATGCCTAGTTAGGAGACCTGTTTGCCCAGCTGCGTTTCAGTCTTGCTTTTGTCCCATCCCTTCTTTCCATGTTCTTATCTATCCCTTTTGGAATAGGAATGTTTGCTATGTGTCACTGTATTTTGGATATATTTAACTTGCCTTTGACTTTTATAGGGACTCACAGCCAAGAGTTTCCCTTGAGTCTCAGGACTTGGACTTTTGTACAATGCTAAAATCCATCTTGGAGATGGATTAAGTGCATTTTGCATTGTAAGATGGACATGAGCTTTTGGGGGCCAAGGGCAGAATGCCCTGAAAGAAGCATCTTCTTTGTGGCCCCTTCTCCCCCTACGCCATTTCCACTCCCACCATGAGCTAAACAGCTTTCCTCTGTTGGTCCCTTTGCCCAAAATATGCTGCCTTATCTTGGGCCCAGAGCAGTGAAGCCAGCCATCTAAGGACTCAGATGTCTGAAACCATGAGTGAGGCTCGTAGTTTATTTGAGTTTATTTGAGAATAAACTTTTCCTCCTCTAAGTTGTTCTTATCAGATGTTTTGGTCACAGAAACAAAAAAGCTGAATAAAACACATAAATCTAATAATTTCAATGAAATCAAATAAAAAGAAAAAAACCACACTAAGACACAACATAATCAGATTACTAAAAGTGAATTAAGGAGAATATTTTTAAATAGCTAGAGGGAGAAAAAAAGATACAATAATAAGAATGACAGCCAAAAGGAAAGACAGTGGAATGAATCTGAAATAACTTTCCTGTGTACATATATGAATACACCACAGTGAATTTCATGTACATCCACAAGATGAGAGTCCTAATTAGAATAAGATATATTCCATGCTTATATAATTATATAAAAATGAATACTACTGTCATGCATAACTAAAAAGAGCCCATAAAATTAAAATGTTAAAAATTTAAAAAGAATGACAGCCAACTTCTCATTAGAAACTATTCAAGAAAGAAGACAATCAGCATATTTAGAGTTTAGAAAGAAAAAAAAAGTTGATGTAGACTTATTTAATGAAAATATCTTTTAAAAGTGAAGATAAAGACTTTGCAGATCAAAAAAAGGAGCAAATAGAACTAATCTCCATAAGACCTATATTACAAAATATGTCAAAGGAAGTTCTTCAGGCAAAAATAAAATAACACTGAAAGGAAAGTTAGATCTATACAAAGAAATGAAAAGTACCAAAACTATACATAGTATAGTTTATTATATGAGTACATATAATAAAACATTTATTTTCATTTTTTACTTCCTTAAAACATGATTGTCTAAAAAGAAATAATGATATTGTTATGGTTTGGATGTGAGGCATCCCCCAAATCTCACATGTGAGACAATGCAAGAAAGCTTAGAGGTAAATGATTCAGTTATGAGGGTTTTAGCCTAATACTGTGTTAATCCACTGACAGGAATTAGCTGGGTGGTAACTGTACACAGGTAGAGTGTGGCTGGAGAAGGTGGGTCCCTGGGAGTTTGCTTGGGATTCATATTGTGTCCTTGTCAGTGAAGTGCCCGCTCTCACTGCCCCCCACCCGCCATGCTTGTGGATCATCATGTCCTGAGCCTTCTTCCTCCACCATGCTTTTCTCCATGATGTTCTGCCTCACCTCAAGCTTGAGGAGTGGACCCAGTTTTCTGTGAACTAAGACCTCTGAAATTGTGAGCTCCAAAATAAACTTTTCCTCCTCTAATTGTTGTTTCCAGGTCTTTTGGTCACAGTGACAAAAAAGCTGACAAAAACAGATGCATTATGGAGATTATGGCATCTGTAAAAGTAAGATGTATGACAACAAAGCCACAAAAAGGGAAGGGAAATGGAAGTATAAGTGGAATTTCTAAAACTCTATAGCAATAAACTAAAAATGTATATTGTACACTAAGAAAAATACACACTCAAAATGTAGCTATCAAGCCAATATTGAATATACTGTAGAATCTTAAACTAATCTAAAGAAGGCAGGAAAAGAAGAAAGAAAGAACAAATAACAAAGGAAATGAGCAGAATAGAAAGCAAGATGGTAGATCTAGACCTAACTACATGAATAATCTCATTAAATGTAAATGGCTTATTGAGTTTGCCATTTTAAAAGCATAGATTATCAGACTAGATTAAAAAGTTAAGATCTTTTTACATTTTAAAATAATGATGGATAAAAGCAAAAAAAAAAAAATCTGTGGTCCACTTTGGGTGAATTTCTATAAGTGTTATGAGGTGAGGGTTTAGGGTTGTTTGTTGTCCAGCATCATTTGTTGAAAAGATTACCCCTTTTCCCATTTAAATTCCTTGTACCTTTGTAAAAAATCAATCAACCATGAAGTTAAGGGTTCGTTTCTGGACTCTGTTCTGTTCCACTGAGTTATATGTCTATCTTTAGGCCACTATAACCCAGTCATCATTACTATAGACTTATAATTGGTTTTAACTTGGACAAGATAAGTCTTCCAACATTGTTCTTTCCAGCTTTGTTTAGCTATTGTGACTTCTTTGCATTCCTATATAAGTTTTTGAAATAATTGGTCAATTTCTTCAAAACAGCCTTCTGGGATTTTAATAAGGATTATGTTGAATATATAGATCAGCTTGGGGAGAATTAGCTTCTTGGCAGTCTTGAGCTTTCTAGTTCAGGAACATAAAATATCTCTCTACTTAAATTTTCTTTTAAGTTTTCTCAGCAAAAAGTCATGCACTTATTTTGTTAAACTTATTCTGAACTATTTTATTTTCTTTAATGCTATAATGAATGAAATTATAGTCAATTTCATTTTCAGATTGTTGATTGTTCATATACAGAAATACAACTGAATTTTCAATGTTTTATTTTGTGACCTTGCTGTATTTGTTTATTGGTTCTAATAAGTTTTGTTGGTTTTTTGTTGTTGCTGTTGCTTTGATTTGTTTTGCTTTTTGTATACTACGTACAAAATCATGTTGTATAGTTTGACTTCATTTTCAAAAAAAGTAAAGAAAAAAATGGAAGAAGAAATATACAAATACTAAATTAAAATACCTATATAACATCAAATAAGAAATATCACAATGGATAAAGATGGCCAAGTTATAATGATAACATAATATATAATAATCATAAATGTGTATGTCTAATAAAAAAACCTTAAAATAAATGAATTAAAAATTAATAGAATTAAAAGAAGTAGACAAATTCCTAAGTGTAACTGGAAATTTTAATAATCCTATCCCAGTAATTGATAAACAGACAGAAAATCAGTAAATTTATGTAAGATGTAAAAAATGTTATCAACCAACTTAACTAACAGTTATCTGTATAACACTCTATCCAAAAACACCTTAAAGCATATTTTTGAGTGCCTGAGAAATATTCACCAAAATAGATCATATTCTGGACTACAAAGCAAAGCTCAATAAATTTTAAAGTGACTGATATTATGTAATGTATAGTCTCTATCCAAATAGGAATAAAGCTAGAAATCAATAACAGAAAGCTTACAAGAAAATTCCCAAATACTTGAACATTGATACATACTTCTAAAAAATGATGGCTTGAAGAAGAAAGCAAAAGAGGAAAAAATCTTTTGAAATGGATGGAAATGAAAACACATCAAAATTTGTGGAATTAACCAAGGAAGTCCTTGGAGGAAAATGGATATCAGTTAAATAGTTATACTAGAAAAGATGAAAGGGCCTCAGATCTATGAGCTAAACTAACCAATGAAAATAAAAGTGAATAAATTCCAGAATAAGCAAAATGAAGAACAGAAATAGAGAAATGAAAAGAAACAATACAAAAATGTCAACAATGCCAAGAGATAGTTCTTTGAAAGATAAATAATGACATATTGACCAGAAAAGGAGGGTCATCACAAGAGATCATACAGATGTTCAAAAAACAATAAAGAAATATTGTGAACTTTATGCCAATTACCTTGACAATTTGGATAGAATAGACAAATTTCTTAAGAGATATTGATTGTCAAATTGATACAAAAAGAAATAAAATAAGAATGGCCCTCTATCTTTTAAATGATTAAATTTGTTAATTTAAAGCTTTCCAAACAATACATCTACTTCCAGATAGTTTCACTGGTAAGTTCCATTATGCATTTGGAAGAAGTAATACCAATTATATATGAACTTTTAAGAAAACAGAAATGGACAAAACATTTCCAATGCATTTTATGTGGCCAGCATTAACCCGACAGCAAAAATAAAGATATTATAAGAAAGCTATATACCAATATTCCTCATGAAAATAAACATGAAACTACTTAACAGGAATCAGAGACAATGTGTGACTATGACTGAAACAACAGGATGCTGCCCTCTAAGACCTTGACTTTGACAAGAGCTAACAAATAAAGCAAAGATAACTAGAGAATATTCATCCAACCACAGAGGCAGCAAAGGCCTAATTGAAATGCTGGTGATGATACCCAGTCCTTGAGGGAAGCATTGGCTGTATTCCGTGGACACATTTTCCTTGATCCTAGCCCACTGTCTACTCTTGGGGTCTTCGTTTTTTTACCAGTTCTGTGAACTGCCAAACATCTTTGCACAAATGCATTTCTGCTAAATTTAGCAACCAAGAACATGAACAATAAATCCATCCCTGGTAAAGCTCTTGCAACCAAGACCTGAACTTGTTTAGAAATCAGTACCCAAAACTGGTTTGTGCCAGTCCCCAGAGAAATGGAATTTAGGATAGTAAATCCGACCTTGTGGAGATGAAGACCATGAGATTACATTAGTATTTAGGTATAATAATCTGACATAACAGCTAATAATTAATTTAGCACTTATCATCACCAGAAAAGAAAAGTTCATCAAATTTAAGGCATAGGAAGATTGTTCAAAAAGTGTTTTCAGGGTTCCCTCTGTTCATCTCTTAGACTTTATTTCCCATTAGGATTTATCATGTACATTCACAAATAGCTATTTTTAGCTTTGATCCTATAGGGTTTGAGAACTTGTAAAGTTTAAAAGAGATTATGTGTGTGTGTGTGTGCGTGTGTGTGTGTGCACGTGCACGCATGTGTCTATCTGCCTACCTCTTTCTTTCTCTCCTGGCATTTATAAAAATCCCTGTTAAAAGATACTCTGGTGATATTTGGAACCTATGGTCACCTGGGAAGACTTATCCATGGTGTCAAAATATAAAAGATCTTCTGATTGGCCATCCTGTACCATGTACCCACTCTTACAGCAGAGAAGATAGGCCACAGGATTTGATTGGCAGCCCCACATAATTTATATGGAGTAGGTGAGAAACCATTTTCAAAATAAAGGGATACTGGGCAAATGAAAAAGTTCATAGTTGACCACTACATAGGAAAAAAAAGATAAATATGAAGAAGAGATGCAAGATGATCTATTGATGTGAGTCTCCTTTGAGGAAGCTGAAGTGGATGAACTCAAGAGCAAGGGTAGAGGGACTGATTCTGGATCCCAGGAGGGATGAATGATGTTTTGTAATGTATTTATGTACCAAGTTGCCTCAACTCCTAGAGTGTGTGTGTGTGTGTATGTATGAATATATATATATATAGCATAAATGAGGGTACAAGGACATTATATCCTCAAAAATAAACCATTTTAAGTACTAACATCTTAGCTATTTGAACATTTACTGATGAATATTAATATGATCATTATTAATATTCCTAATGAAATTTCTGACATAAAACACAAACCCATAGGATGCCCATTTTCACAATTGTTTATGTTGAGTAATCCTATGTGTGAGGATTATAATTTATAATAAAATACATTTCTAAATTGATCATAAAATACATTTCTAATTGATCATTGTCTAATACTTAAGAATACAGATTTTAAGCTGGGTACCGTGGCTCACACCTGTAATCTCAGCACTTAGGGAGGCTGAGACAGGAGAATAGCGAGTTCAAAGCCAGCCTCAGCAATGGCGAGGCGCTAAGCAACTCAGTGAGACCTTGTCTCTACATAAAACACAAAATAGGGCTGGGGATGTGGCTCAGTGGTCGAGTACCCCTGAGTTCAATCCCTGGTACCAAAAAAAAAAAGAATACAGATTTGGAAACAACCAGACCTGAGTTTGAATCCTGACTACTATAACAGTTGCACCTATGTGACCCTAGAAAAGTTATTTACCGCTTAATTCATATAAAACGTTCCACAGAGGCCCCAAAATCTAGTAAGAGTTCAATAATATGTGTTGTCTATGGTTATAGTTATGATTCTAGAAATTGAAAGCCAGCATTTAATACATCTCCCTCATCTTCTCATCGTTCAGATTCTTTTATAATTCAGTTGGAATTAGTGAGGTTTGACTGTGCATTATACAGTATGGTACATAAACATGGAAGTACAAGGTCACATAAATAATCATTTTTCCCCCTTTTTTTTTCTTTAAGGAAAAATTCTCTAGATTTCTCTCACCCAGAAATCCTTCCTAGACAGCTCCTTTAAGAACTGTAGCTCTTTCAGGATTCCTCACTATAGAAGGAATTCAACCATATTTATGTTGTCCAGTCAAATACTTGGTAGTTTCCACTTTTAAGAGCATGTTTTCTAAACATCTCGGGTAAATGGAGATTTTGACTGTCTGCCCAGATCACCCTGAGAGCTGCTCCTACAGAAACAACTAATAGTATAATAAATCCTAAGTCCGTCCTCTCTCTCTCTCTCTCTCTCTCTCTCTCTCTCTCTCTCTCTCTCTTTCTGAAACAGAGTTGCTTTAGTTCAACTTGCATTTGCTTCTCTCTGCAGGCTATCCCCTCTTCTCAGACCATTGTGTTTAATACAGGACTTTTGACTTGGCCATCATTACTCACACTTTACTGATTTTACTTTAAACACTGTTGGCTAAAGCGACAATTTATCAAGCCTGTTTTGCCTAGAGGTTGGGGATAATTTATTTTCCTGTTGAAGGGTTTGATATTTATTAGCGCAGCAGTGAGCTGGTCAACAGAGATTCACACTCTTGGAGGGGCTGGGCTCCGAGTGCGACCTCACAGGGCCTGCTCCACCCTCTTCTGCTCCAGAGGCAGCAACCCCGGGGCTCTGTGTCTTGGGGAGAGGATGTTCAGGGTGCTGGACCCACAGCTGTGAGCGCACGAAGCCAGCGATCCCCAGTAGAAAGACTGCCCTCAAAGCCTCTCCCTGCTGGTGAGGAGAGCCAGCAAGACCCCTGCATGCAGATGAGGACTCACCAGACACGCAGCATCAGCGAGAAGACCGCTCCCCAGCCTCCAGCCTCCAAAGAGCATCTGGTTGGCAAGAGATTACTTAGGTAAGTTGGGGTCTGTTTAAGAAGTGGAAAGCCCCAGGCTTCTATGCCAGTGGGGGAGCAATTTTTACATAGAGCCGGCCACATCTTTGTAGTGCAATCACAGCACCTGACAAGAGCAGGCTTTAAGACTAGATTGCTGTAGGCGGCACTTAGGCTGCCTTAATGGAAAAGTATGGCACATGTTTCCCACCCCACCCCCAACCCCAGAACAGAGGGAATGAGACATATTAAATGAAGGGATAGCACAGCTTACCTGTGATGTTTCAAGTTCTCACACTTCTGTGGGTGAGGGTATAAGGAAGAACTACCTCATGGAACACTGTGGTGTGGGGTCTGCTGACCCACACAAGCATGAGCATGTGAACATACACCTGCAGGAGGAGGGAAGGAAGGAGGTCAATGGGCTGAGAAATGACACGATGCCATAACCTGTCATGACCCCCATCAAGGCCAACATACCGATACTTCATGGGCTGGGAGATCCATAGTCTTGGAAGTTGCCACTATTTGTGATGAGCCCATAAAATGCTAGTGCTAAGGTTACAAAACCAGATTGCCCACAGTCCTCATGCCTGAAGAGTTTATAATCTCTTTCCTCTGAGAAGAGAAGCCTTTAAGATGCAAAATATATTGGCAGGTGCAGCCTTGCTTATTCCCTAAGAGCCCACTTGGAGGTAAAGAAGGATGGATGCAGTAGACTTCTAGGGAATAAGGAGTAGAAAGAGATGCTACTCATCTTCATCCTGCTCAGATACCACCAGTGCTAATACTGCATGGAATCACCCCTTTGTCACTTTCTCCTTTCTTATTCCTGCTGAGTGCCTCCCTCCTATTTGTCTCCTGCCACCACTACTACCATACCCCAGCTGTGATTGTAAAGAAATGAGGTGGGGAAGCATTCTCCACCATAGAGTAAAAACTCTTCAGAAAACAAATTAAGTGAGGAATAATTCAGCTTTGAGAACATCAGTGGAGGCTCATTTGGTACTTACAGTGATGGGAGATTGACAGCAGCCTACAGGCCAACCAATAGCCAGTGCCCAAGTTCCACCAGGATTGAGTCAGCATGGAAACAGTTGAAGCACAGGCTCACCCAAATTGACCAGCAGTTCATCAGGCCCCCAGGCCTCCCTCTCCAGTCAGTCACTGCAGGTCCCAGTTCATTGTTTGTTGAGTCCGCCATGAAACAAAAATTTTTCCAGAGCCTTGATTAAACTTATTAGAGCTCATAAAACTCAAAGTATTTCAGTATGTCTGAATGTCTTCATTCTCGTGTAGATATTTGTGGTTGGGGGTATTTTTGCTGTCAGTTTTCAATTAATACAGAGACGTGGCAAAAAGAAAAGAACAAATTAGAATTCAGGGCACCTAGAACCCAGGAAAGGGATAAGGTGCAGAGAAAACCTCCGGCCTTTTCATATCCCAAGTTCGAGTCAACTGCTGGCATGTGGGATGCATGCCGTGCCATTCCATGACATAACATTTCATTCTTGTCACAAACTGAAACCTTGCTGATGAGTGCCCATATTTATTCAGATTATTTCTCTTCCAGGGCTTGTGTGTGGTCATGGACTGTATGTTATCCATTAATGATGGAACATTGACCTTGGCCACATTCTGGGTTCAATGAACAGTTCTATAGGGTCCAGCAGAGCCCAAGGCATTTTTGCCAAACCCTTGTCTGCAACCCCCTTTCACCCTCTTAATTTTAAAGCCCATGTGTATTTTAACAAAAATACCATCCATCTGTTTCTGATTCATTCACACTTAACTCATCAAACTTCCTTTTGTCAGGGCTCACATGTCCCACAGGCTCTGCTTTGGGTGCGCCATGTTGAACCCTTCTTCCCTGAATATCAAGTAATCTTACTTAGCCCAGAAATGACATGCTCCACTCCCTGGAATAGAAGGGATATAGTTGGGGCAAGGGTTAAAGAAGGAAAAGGCTCCAAATTCTGAATCCCTGGTGCTTTAGGCCACAATAGGCTTGACAAAATGTCTGCACTCATTCACAGTGCTGGCTTGATTGAGTTATTATTGTTATGGGGTGTGTGTGTGTGACTGGCTGTGATTAAACATGTATTCTGGCACTAATTCAGACTGGAGGTGGGCTTCACTTCTTTGTAGTCCAACCAACTGATTCCCTTTGAGAGTGTGGGACTGGACCGAATTCCTTCTATGACTTGCCTGTGCTGGGTTTTATCTGCCTGTCGACCCAAAGCAGAAAAATGAAAGGCTAGAATACTCAGAAACAGGGGGGAAGAACTCAAGTTCTGGAAGCTCTCCTAGTATTCTCCACTCAAAGTAACTTTATTCCCATTCAGGGCCAAGTTTGCTGGTAACCACAAGGCAGGTCCACTCACAGAGTGGACAAGGGAGCAAAGCAATCACAGTCACTACAACTGTGGTGGACACTGGCATAATGCAAAGCCATGCAGAGCCTCCCCAAAATGGAGTCCACAAATACTCCTGGGCCACTTAAGTCTGCCCTGGTAACCCAGATAAGAGTTGCCCTGTCAAATTTTGACTTCTTTGCCAACCTGTTACTCAAGAAATATATAGAGCTTTCTATATCTGAACTCAATCAAACTCAAAACTAGCTTAAAAAGAAAAAGTCCTTTGAAATCGTAGTTGTTCAGCCTCCTGCCAATCCTCACAATGTTTAACATGATGGAATCAATTGTATCTACATGTCCAGTTTTCTGTGATAGACGCAGATTAATCCATTTCTTCATAGCTTTGTATTAAGACCTGAGCCATTTAAAAAGGTGGAGGAGGGTGACACAAAGTTACATGTGTGGAGTTACATGGGATATTTGGGCTAACTTGTTAGAGTTCCTAAGGAAAAGACTTCAAACCAAGCACAGCAGTGGCTGTGGACTTCACAGACACTGGGATGATATAAGCAACAACTGCATCCCCTAAAGACCAGAGTTCTGAGTACATGTCAGAGTAACAGTTCTCAACCATGGTGATGGTACAGGGACATGCCTGAGTTCTGTGACGTGTCTTCAAGTGACTTTTTATTAATAATAGTTAAAGCACTTAAGTTTATGGGTGGCTCATTTCTAAATTAAGTTCAATCCCCAGCACCACAAAAAAACAAATAAATCTCAGAAGTAGCAGCAAGATCAGCCCTATAATAATGTCATTTCAAATCACTGCATTCCTTGATATGCCTTATTGAGTTGGAGTGAAAGGGTTCCCATTACTTTGATGACTCCTAGAATCACACAGAGACCCAGTGGGTACATTTGTGGAAATGTGTCCTGCCTGTGAACATCATTCATCATGAATGCTGTAGTAGAAAACAGTTGGAGACCTCTGAACTCAGGGTCTCAGTATATATCATGGTTACAATGGAGGGGCTCTTTGTCACTTTTTAATGTATAAGGATGCCATTTTACTATTCTTTTTTTCTTTCATTTTCCTATTTTTCTATTTTAACTGTTCATATTATGTAAAGTAGGCTCACAGAAAAGGAGAGTTAAGAGTTTTAGTGGCCAAAGTGGACTTTCTGTACTGCAGGATCTTTTAGTAAGGCAGAGTGAGGTAACGCTGACATTATGGTAGTTCTCTTTGTCTCTCCCTCCCTACATCTGCACGTGTCCTGTGTGTGTGTGTGTGTGTGTGTGTGTGTGTGTGTGTGTGTGCGCATATGCACTCATGTGTATGGTTGATTGGTCACTTGGTTGTAGAAAATGAGTTACTGGTTCTGTGAAACATTGCCACACCTGTGTCTGAGAAGAGAACTAGGAAAACAACCACTACTTTGTAGATGGTACTAGGCACCGTGCTAATGAAGCAGCACCGTGGCTTCATGTTCAATTTATGTACTCAGACCAACAATACTTCATTACCACAGCCTGGGGGTTCCCTAAATCCAACCCCCACCCCAGCCTTCAGCCAGTATCTTGCAAATACATGCTATGGTCATGATCTGGACCCAAAGATCAAACATGGCAATCAATATGGAGAACTGAGAGCTCAATGCTCCCCAAATTCCACTTATAACCAAAAATACCTACCACCAAGATAAGGAAGAGCTCTCTGCAGTGCCATTTTAAAAATTCCCGTTCTCTGGCTAGCTGTGTAAATCTGCATTGCAGACTGAGATTACATACACACCCAAATGAGGATGAGGGCCTCACATTGTCCAGGCCGACAGACAGGACCATTTCTTCTGTCTTCTTCCAGCATGTACTCATCACCTCTGTTCTTTACCATCTGACCTCGATACAGAGGCTGTGGTGAACAAATCTTTGGCCATGATCCACTGAGCAAAAGAAACTCTGATACCTGTCATTCTTCTTTTGTCTATATCCACTAATAAAGAAAAATATAGTGTAAGGTGGACCACAAGCCCCAAATGACCTAGCAACCTGTTTAAGCTGAAGTTTGCCTTATCTGTCACTTCCCCGAATAACGGCTAACTACACTTCTCTCCATCCCACCCCCACCCCCACTCTCTCATTTCTAGGATTTATCAGTCCAGAAGCTTTTAGCTGCAAGGAGCAGAAATCCAACTCAAACTAGCTCAAACATCAAGAACTTGTACTGGCCACGTAAGGGCAAGTCCAGAGGGCAAGGGATTCTGTTCCTGGTCCATTCAGAGATCCATTTCTCTGTGAATCTCTGGTGTCTTCCATTTGTTAGTTGCATCCTCAATCTGAGTCCCCCTCTGGCCATAAGGTGGCAGCCAGCAGCCAAAGGTAGGGGATCACTCTTCCTTACTCCCACTCCTTGAAAGGATACAACGACTTCAGTCCTTTTTTCTTAAGGACAAGGAGGAACTAGTCCTGAAGTCTCCAGCAACCTTCTCATAGACCATAATCAGGCCAGATGCTCATTCCTGAAGCATCCACTGACACAAAGACTAGATTCCCATGGGTGGCTTGGATTTTTGAAGTCTCACCTCTGAAGCTAGAAATGAGGCACTTCCCCTAAATCATACCAACAAAACTGAAATATCATTGTGAAGGAAGAAGAGAATAGATGCTGGATAGGCAATCAATACAGTCCAGTAGAGAGATTTGGTATGCTTCTTTTGTCTTTTTAAATGATACGCTGTTGTAAGCAAGGAAGAAGAAAGAATTTATTGTGAAGCTCCACTCCATTTGGATTGTGGGAGAACGGAGAGCTTTATTGATCTATGGGGACCATAGCTGAGAAGTACTGCCGTATTTTGGGTTCATTTCTTCTCAGTGGGCAGAATTTACACCATGAAGCATCCACCAGACTGAAAACTTGTCTGAACCTAAGCTCCCTGCCTGGAGAAGTGGCTAACTGCACATTCTCATGCCACCAAGCACCCAGGCCCTGCATGCAAGCTCCTTACTCCTACTCTTTCAAAGAGCAGACCATTCTTCAGATGGAGGAGGCCACTGGGCAGGGGATAGGCACATGGCTCACAGTGTCCTTCTCATGATATTTTTTTCCATTGACTCAAGCAGCAGCTGCTTTTTGGAGGGCCACATTTGCTTACAATGACACAAACTGTTTCCGAACTCTGAAGTGGTCATCTTCAGATTGGCTGATGTGATATAACCCCCTTGGACTCAGACTTCTGTTGCCCTGACTGCCCCTGTTATTCTAAAATAGGACCTGAGATGGAAGAATTATCCATTAACATGTAGCCATAGCAGTTTCCTCCAAGCAAAAGAAGAAAGGAACCAAGATTGTTATCACTGATCCCTTGACATTGGCTGGTCCAGAGTTGCCCTTACTCAGCTAATTCATTCCTCATGTTCATACCCCGTAAGGTTCCAGAACAACCCACCCACCCACCAGCTTACCTTATCCACGCCCTAGGGCTCCTATACAGGTTCAAGGCTGCCCTAGGGAGCCTTCCTGCCTGTTCACATCCCTGCCTGGATGGTCCTAATCTCTTAACAGTCAACTCCAGACCTCTTTCTTCTACTCTGCCAAAAGCCAGAATTTCAATGCTACTATTCTTGAATTCCTGGCTTTCACTTGGGTAAGTCTAGCTCCAGTTCTGCTATTTTAATCTGAAATTTTGTTTGGAGTATATTGGTTTACATAATTGGAAGTAGACACAAAGTGTGTATGAATGTGGCCTCGATCAATTACTATGTGAATTTAAACATGTTTTACCCCTCTTATATAGTCAACACATATTTATTAAAAGTAAGCTATGGGTTAGGCATTGTGCTAAGCTCTAAGACTCAATACCTTCATTTATTTAAAAAAAGAGAGAGAGAGAAGCTAATAATAGAAAACATCTCACAGGGTTGTTCAGAGGATTAAATGAGATAATACATGTCAAGATTAACACAATACCAGATGCAAAAGGGACATTCATAAGTGCAAAGAACATCTGTAAATGGTGGTTCATCTGACTTTCCCCTCAATGTGATCCGAGTTCAGGAGTTCCTCAATTCCTTCTACTGAATTCAACTTGTCATGCTTCCTGGATATCCTACAGCTTTAGGAATCTACTTAAAATAGATCTGCCCCATGGTAATGTCGATCCAACTGTGTCCCCACACGTGGAGCTCGGTGTAAGCAAGGGTTCAGTGGCCCCAGGTTCAAGTCCCAAGTGCTGTGTCCTTAGCCTACCCTGGAGTGTGAGAATGCTATGCCTGTGTGAGAGGTATATATGTCTTTAACCATAATTATGGCATGGCTATTATAAACCATGATGTCTGGTAACACCAGCAGCAGCTTATCAGTTTTCAAATATACCGCATTCTTCAGGCTTCCAGATATTCTTTATCCCTTCTCCCACCCTCTCTTTCTCTCTCTCCCTGACTCTCCCTATCCTCATTTTAATGCGTCCTAGATTACTTACTTCAATCCAACATTTTTAAATTAAACCAAACTTCAGGAAGGGAAAAATACAGCTGGAAGTTTATATTTAAGGAGAAACAGGAGTGGAAATTTACCACATGCATCACTGTGCCATGAAGTTCTCACGGACCATTCCTCCCACACAGGCAGATTAAATGAAGGTGGCCCAGCGCTCTCCAACCAAGGGGAAAGAAATGATGCTAGGAACTGGCTTAGTATCATCCCAAATTTTCAATTTATGTGAAGATCTTTCAAGAAAAGGGGAACATTCACCAGTGTAAGGTCTATTCTATTAACAAAGAATATACCCTTAAGAGGGTGTGCTTACTAGAAGCCACATGCAGTGGCAAGACTATAAGGGAGATCCCTTCCTATATAATTCAAAAATCTATTTTGGCAAAAGCAGCACTGGTTAAAGCATTACTAATAAGAGAGAGAATCTGAGTAAGTGGCTCTTTCTTTCCTGACTTATCTTCTCACTTACAAAATAGAAATGAAAACCTAGGACTACCTCTATGTCATTAAAAGACCTCCAGGGACTCCCCAATAATCTCCTCCCCACTAGTCTATCACAGGGTTTGACAGACTCTGTTTGCACTTCCTAGGAAAATTCCTAAGAAGATATTTGCTTTAAGGTAGAGTAACCCTTGGAAGGAATAGCATAGAGAAGTCACCCCACTGGGTATTTATTTTTCCTATTAGTGATTGCTACTTATTGGCAGGGGGCCAGTGTGTGATGAAATCAGACACAGGGCAAGGGGGCCTTGGTGGGACAGGAAGCTAAGAGCCTGAGTACCTTAGCCTAGAGTGTACCTCTCAGAGTGCCAGCAGCAGAGAGTAAGGAAGAGCATCATGAGATGCTAAGGGAGAGAGGAGTAGACATATGGAGACATGTTTAAAGGATGGAACAACATGATCTGCAGAATTGTCTTAGGCTTTCTCATGCCTAAGACACAGTTTGGCCACCTCAGAAAGACTTAAGCCACTCAGTTGGCAGCACTTTTTTACCATAGCCCTCAGAAATTAATACAGATTTTGGTATCAGAAGTGGGGTCCCTTAAAACAAAATGTATTGCCCCAGGTATCTAGATGCTAAGTTGGAAATCAAGGTATGCACAGGATCAAAGCCTCTCTTAGAGACCTGTAAGCAGAAAAGTTTTCCTTGTTTCCTTCTCACTTCTCAGGGTGGCTGTCAGTTCGTGGTATTTCTTGGAACTGTATCACTCCAGTCTCTGCCTCTACCATTAATGGTGTTCTCCTTGCATGCTGTGTCAAATTTTTCCTCTTCTTATGAGGACACTGGTCATGCTGGATTAGGGCCCACCCTAATGACCTCATCTTGGTTTGATTTCATATTCAAAGATCCTATTTCCAAAGGTCACATTCACAGGTCCTGATGGTTAGGAATTCCACAGATTTGGTGGGGTGGGAGGAACAGGACACTATTTGACCTCCAATCAACTCAGTAGACCATGTCATAGGTCCTCTAATTAGCTACAGTTAACAAGTGGCCACTGAGAAGGGAAGGAACTGGGTTGAACTGTAAAGACTAACTTGTGAGCAGACAGGCCATCACACGAGATGGAAATGGATGCTGGATATGGCGGATGTTCAGGACTTGGGCAAGTTCTTCTTTTTATTTACTCAACAACACTCTAAGCCCTCATGAAAGCCTGGGGAATTCTAAGAGGAGACAGAGACCTTTGGCTCTTGGTGAAATGAAAGTTGTGAAGAATGGTACAAGGTACCAAGTGATCTCCCAGGACACTACATGCTGTCTTCCCAGCAGGCAGGCAGATCTTCTCTGGAACTCAAAGCACTGAATTTCCCAAGACACTGGACAGAAATAATCACAACTTTCAGATATACAAATCATTCTGGCAATCGATTTTCCAAAAGCAAAGAATCCAGGATTCTTTCTTGGTTAGGCAAATCTAAGTGATGACACAGAGAAGCACCAGGACATCCCTGTCTGTCATGGTACAGGGTTACACGAGCACTTCTTGGTCCAAGTGTTTTCAGGTGCAGTTGAAGCTCAGCGCTTGATTATTTCCTCTCCACACACAGAGGCACTTTTGGCATCTGGCAACATGGATTTCATGACCACAAAGTAAAAATGAAATAATGCACATACCAAAACATAAACACATTGTAAAGTACATTCAGCCTCTGATTCCAAACCCAGCGACCCTGCATGATTTAACAAAAGGGAAAGCCAGACTCCTGTCCCAGTGGGGAGAAGCAAGGCCTCCAAACTGACAGCTGCTATCATTCCAAAACAAGTCATTGTTTATAAATGAATATTCTTTGTGATAAATTATTGAATTACATGAAAACTCTATGATTGCCTGCCACTGCCAAATTTGGTTTTGTCTCAGAAGCCAGCATGGAATGTACTACAAACAGAGAGCAAAATTAAAAACTGATGGTCTTTTCTAAGGAAATTCTCCTCTGGACTCTGTCCCCCTAACCTGTAATGCTGGTCCTGGCTTTGAATATCAGAAGACTCTTCAGGGCATTTATAATATATAGGGGCTTTTGGTTAAAGACAATTTGACTTATTCTGAGAAAAATGTTGTTATTAATTGCAGCTCAGGATATACTTTATAAGTAGTATTCAAGGCCCAAGAGCCAAGAGCACATGATTTTCCATCAGTATTTGTTACATGACTTACACATTTGTCTTATTTAATCCTTATAACAACTCTGAAAGGTCTTTATTATACCCATTTTACAGTAAAAAAAATTGATGCACACAGAAGTTAAGTGATTTGCCTTAATTCACACAGCAGTAAAACAAAGACGCCAGACCTGGCATCAGGTGTTTAATTAATTCCAAAACTCGTAGTGTTTCCCCAATAACAAACTGGTTCCCGAGATGCTTAAAAATAACGAAGTTCAGCACTAGAACTTAAAGAAGAGTACGGTGCTGTTTTCTAAGCTCTCACATTTATTCCTTGTATACTGTCCTTTAACTGGCCTGCTTTAAAAAAAATAACATTGAAGATGAAAAAAAATCACTCTCTTCTTTGATTCATCTTGTCTTTTGGAACTGGATTTTCCTAATCTTTACCATCCTGTGTTCCCAGGGAAAATCAATGAATTCTATGGGAATTATCAGGGCTAAGAAACAGAAACATTGACTTTTGACCCCCATTTCACTCCTCATTCATTATGTATATCTCTAAGTTTCAGCCCCTTCATGTGCAAGGGGGATAATAAGACTTGCCCCAGCTGCTTCACAGGTTGTTGAAATGCTCAAATGATAAAATGTCAAGAAAAGCATTTGTAGCTCATAAAGTTCTGACCAATGTAATTATTATGCCCCAGACTTTTTGATAGCTCAATAAGAAAGAGGAAAATTTTTTTAGAAATAATAGTCTAATATTAGCCAGTGATCTGCTAGTAGGCAGATCTCTTTAAAAATGGTGACAACTGATTTTTAGCATTTACCAATTTCCATAGTATAAATACTCGCATTGAGGCCAATTTCAAACTACTAACATGACATCACTGAGCACAGAGGTGAGAAGAGACACACAATCAACTCCCATAAGCTAGTACAAACCAGATCTAGCTAGGAGTTCTAACTGAATTTTAAAATAGGAGGATCTTTTTTACAGCACCCAACATACTTGGAGAAATGACTGTGAAATGCCCAAAGTGTATTTCCACTCTTTGTGCATTCTTTTAGTGGTAACAAGACCATGCCTCTAGACTGCCCAGACCCCCAGCGACCCTTGCACAGAATCCAATCAAACAAATCTTGCCATTTGTTACTTTGACCCCAGTCTTGAGGAGTGTCTGCCTCATATAGAATTGGTGTGTTGCCCAGTGGACAAAAAATGTGCTCCAAGGAAATGTCATTGCTATAATCAAACACTAGGTGCCAAGAACTCAATCCACCCACTCTTTCCTTGTTTACAGTATAACTGTTAGCATTCAATTTGGCTACATATAACACAGACACAATGGCTTAAACAAGATGAATTAGCTCGTATGTAAAAGAAGACTGAAAAGATGTCAACCAGATCTGATCTGTATCAAGGACTCAGACTTCAAGTTCCCCTTCTTCTAATCTTCATGGTCTAAAATATCTGCTGAAGCCCTAGCCATGATATGTGAGTTCCAGGCAACAGAACGAAGAAAGGAGGAAAAGTAAAGGCACATTCTCTCACCTTTAAGGAGACTTCCTAGAAGTCTCAAAATGCTTTGCTTATATCTTGTTGACTAAAAGCTAATTGTTAGACCATATATAGCTACAAAAGATTATGAAAATATACCCAGTTATCTTGGAGTCAATATGCCTACCTAAATATCACATTCCAAAGAATAAATTAATAAAAATTAAGAAGAAAGAGAGAATAAATGTTGGGGTAGGCAACAAGCACTTTCTGGTACATGTTTACTCACACTGGCACACTAATTCATCAGAGGATAGAGAAAGAAAAATACTTTTCTTTATTCTACCTGAAACATAGCAGTCTCTTCTTCCCATTCATCTGCTGTAGGTAAGATGAGAAGTTGGCAGTCTATGGGTAATTCAAACTGCATATCCATTGGGGGTCAACTAAAGAGAAACTCTATTTCTGGAATGGGGGTGTCAAAGTCTCATAATGCTCTGATTCTCATTAATTGGAAGATAACAATCATATATGGCATTACTAATATTATAGAAGGTGAAGGTAGATGGAATTTCATGTCTCCCTAGATAAATTGTCTCAATATAGCTATATATTTTACCTATTTTGATAAAAGTGAAATATGCATCTGACTCTAGCTGATGCTGGATAAAATGGGGGGAAGTCTTCCTTCCATAGATCATCCATTTAGACTCTTTGTAGCATGGAAGTTGGAAATCAGCTTATTACATGCATTTCATTCAAAAAAATCTTATTTGGGCATGAATCTTCTGCCTGTATCCCTCATATCTTGGTTCTATTGGAACTTGTTACTTTCTAGTCAGACATCAAGGATACTTGCCCCAACTCCTCTAAAGAAGAAATGTCATCCAGTTGAACAAAGCTCTTCATTTCTCTTCTTTCCAAAATGACATGGGTGCAGAAGCAAAGACATATCAATCTACAGAAAAGCTTTCCAGTGGCAAATGCAAAAGCCGCACAAGCATCCAAATGCACACATGAGAACATATATGTCCATCCTATCAAGACTAAGTATATTTGCAGATTCTCAAACCATGTGCAGAGATGAGATGTGTCCTGACAACATCTGCCCATTCCTATCCCATTTTAGACAAGAAGAAAAATAAGTGTTATTAGACATTTAAATTAAATCTCCAATTTGCACTTTATTTTAATCTTATTCAATGCATTGTTCCATGACCGATACACCAACTCCTTCCATCTGCACTCAGCCCTAACAAGCTAAAGTCGTTAACTTTCTAGATTTTAGCTGTCTGTTAGATAACAGAAGGGAGGGACCCAGGCCTCAAATTGATTTAGTCATTACTTGATTCCTGGCCTTTGGCCTTGCAGTTATTCTTTCATTCATTCATTTCTTCTACTCAGCAAGCCCATGACCACACTAGAGCTACCTCAGTGAGCAAGTGATTCCCAGACTCTGCTCTAATGAAAGTGTGGCATGAGAGGAAAGACCACCACTGAACAAAGTGGCAACAGAGATAGTGGGGGCTGTAAAGGGAGGGAGAGAGGGAAAGGGAAGGACTCCATTAAACAGGCTTTACAGGCCATTACAGGAATTTCAGGCTTTATCCTATGGAAAATGGCAAGCTTTTTTTTTATACCAAGGATTGAACCCAGGGGCGCTTAACCACTGAGCAATATCCCCAGCCTTTTTTGTATTTAATTTAGAGACAGGATCTCACTGAGTTTCTTAGGGCCTCACTAAATTGCTGAGGCTGGCTTTGAACTCATGATCCTCCTGCCTCAGCCTCCCGAGCTGCTAGGTATTTAAATGTTTTAAAGAAAGAGGTTAGATGATCAGATTTGCAACCTAGAAAGTTTGTCTGTCACCAGAATAGAGAAAGGATTTGGACAGGAATAAGGACAGATGTTAGGAGAACAATTATGAGATTATTGTGACTTCAGGTGAGAGGTGATGGGGGTTTTAGCAAGCACAAGGTCCACGGAGATAGAACTGAATCAATTTATGGTGATGCTGAATATGGATGGAGTCAAGCACAGAAAGGTTGCAGCGCATGCACATCCTCACCTTCAGAAACACCAGCTAAGTGCAGCCTAGTGCAGGTGAAATCTCAGGAAATATATTGAATCTCTTGTACATGCTCTTTCCAGCCTAAAAGAATTCCAGTGGCACTCAAGAAGCTACATGAGACCAAACTGTCAATTTTGCAACAATGATCATTCAGAGAAAGTTTGAAATTCAGGAACAGAGATACAAAATCATATACCACAGGACCCTGCCTGCTATGATTGACCCTGGATAAATGACTCACTGTGAACCGAGAAACTGAAGAGAGAGAGCTACTTACTTTGTTTCAAAAGACAGTGTTTTTTAGTTGCATCAAAGATTACTTTCCTTCACCTGCCAGGGCTGTGAGTCCGGAGGCAATGTCAGCCTTGAGTGATACTTATCTCTTCCCAGACCAGGTTCCCCACTTTAATCACTGCTGCTCAGTGAAACCCCACCTGGGATGACCCTGTCTGTCAGATTCTTCTGGAAGGAATATTAGAATCCTTTTGATGTTTTTCCTTGAAGTCAGTTGGATACATCACCTCTTGGTGAGTTGGAGTTTAAGAAAAACACCTACCAGCTTTCTCTGAAATGGACAGTGGGTTCCAAAGAAGTAGCTTGAATTCTGGTGGGAGGAGCAGGCTGTGTGTGGTGTAGGTTTTTCAGACCAGGCTGCACTCTATGGAGCAGCAGGTAGTTTCAGGTCTCACTCAGACACTGAAATTAAGAAATGGAGTTGAGCTTTTAGCCTTGACTGATCAGTGGATAAGAGCCTTACCATCTAGAGAAGACTTTTCCTTTGTATTACATACAGAGAACATCTTTGGACCAGGAAAACCTGCCCAGTTAATATCAAAGAAAATATAGATGACCTCTACTTGTCTAAAACACAACACAAACTACAGCATAACGCACACCATACTAAAGACACAGACCACACACGCCCCCTACAAGAAGGTGTTCTCACTTCAAATTTTCTATGAAGGTTGGCTAAAGCCAGGCCCTGGAATGTTAATTAGGACCTGATCACAACTAATGGACCAGAAATTATGAAATGCTTCATGTTACCGGTCATTTAAACTAGATAGTTAAGAGTTCAGTTATGGTTAAGTTCAAACGGAATCTTAAACTTAATATATTTATTGCAAGTAACACTGAACACTCAAGTACCCTTATTTTAAATCTAAATGACACCACGTATTGCATGCATTTCCTGGATCTTTGAGCTATGCAGCAGCTGAATCTGTCATCTCTCTTTCTCATTTGGGCATATTTAAAGTGACATCTCCTGCTATGTCACCATACCTGGGAGAAAATGGGGAGTTTGGTTGCCACCCACTGTTTTACATTAGAAGAATTTAGTCTGAGAATCTGATACAAAGCTGATGACCCAGCAGCTTGGCTATAAGGAGGGTGGAATCCCAGGGTCACAGTTTTTCCCATTTTTTCAGTTTTGGCCTGTTTGCTTTATCAAAATATTTTATTTTCCTTGGTCCATCATTATGCTACTTCTTTTTTCCTAGAAATATCCACTGGGAATGTGCACAAAACATGGAGATACAAACACAAACCAGAGCTAAAATGGGCCCATGTCCCTTGACATCAAAGTTTTTGTAAAGAAAAATACACAAAGGCAGTCACGCCTCACTCTGGCTTCCTAGTAACCCCAGAAAAAAATTCCAGAAATGCATTTTAATTCTTCAGTCTGAGTGACAAAAAGGTTAAAATGTTTCCCAAAGTCCGCTTAAGAATAATTCTGACCTTGGGAAAATGGATTTTGTTAGCCCCCAAACCTATTAAGATTAATGGCAGGGGCTGGGATTGTGGCGCAGTGGTAGCGTGCTCGCCTAGCACGCGTGAGGCACTGGGTTCGATCCTCAGCACCACATAAAAACAAAGATATTCTGTCCACCTAAAACTAAAAAATAAATAAATAAATATTTAAAAAAAAAAAAAAGATTAATGGCAAAAGGGGCTCATTATTCTGCCAGAAAAATCTACTTACAAATCTAACAGGGAATTTTATTCTGTCCATTTCAAAGAGTAGGGAAAATAGAGTAGCCAGCAAGCACCCACTGGAATGGGGTACCCTGTGTACAGACTGCAGGGGTCCCTGACTGGGATCCACCCTTGGAATGGTATTGGGTAGGTCAAGAATAGGGCTCTCAGATGGGATTTCTTACATAAATAGTTCATCCTGCTCTCAATTATGAAAACCCCCACCCTGGCCACATAACCAGGCTTTATGAAGCCCAGAATGATATTCAGAAAACAGATCCTCATTTAGGATGGAAACAGCTGTTGACCTTGCAGTCTCTTGGCAGCAGGGAACCACTGCTCCTATTCAAGTGCTCAGCCATTACAGTGACCGCACCACATCTCAGCTCCTGCTGCTCCTGCTTCTGCCACTGCAGATCAACTGCTTCCTCATATGCCTGGAATGGACAATCACAGTGAGAATCCAGCAATCTGCTCCCTCAAAGTGCCCAGTTCTCTGTGGGGCAGCAACCCTGGGTTGGCTGCCCTTCAGGAGAGGAGTCAATGGATGGCTGAATTTTGGCCACTGTCCATCCCTGGCTATCTTGGCAGTGTAGAGCAGAGCTAAAGCCTGTTGCTAAGAGACAGAAATTCCCAGACTCAGAGATAGCTAGACAAAAACTCTGGCTTTGATTACCAGCTCATGGAATTGATGGGAGGAAAATAGACAGGAGCCTTCTAAGTTTTTAAGGAATTTGATTCAGCCCAAGAAACCCAAGCCTAGCTGACAACAGCCTGTGATTACTCAACCCCTGAGGCAATTCCCAGGCCCCCAAATTTGCACCAAAAAAATATTGGGCTCCAAATAAATACAGATTCCAGAAAGGGCATATGCACCAAACTCCATCTCAGATGGCCAAGAAGGACAACAAAGGAGATCTTTCCAGAAAGTGCAACTAGTATTTGACTGGCCAAGGAACTCATTGAATTGCCCTGACAGGACACTTGACTGTTCTTGTAAAGCAGGATGTGACATATGCAGTCAACCAATGACCAATGTGTATTATCTCATTGTTCATTTTTTCAAGTAAAATTTTCTTGAAGTTATCCTCCAGCATTTTATATTTACAGGCTTTTTAATCAAAAGTGGTACAGGCTTAACTGTTGCAATGGAAAGACTTAAAAATATAGTGGCTCAAAATCAGGAGTTTCTCTTTCATGTAACAGTCTAGAGCAGCACTCTCCTAAAGGAATGTGATTCAAGTGTAATTTGAAATTCTCAAGTATCCACATTAGAAAATATATAAAATTAATTTAACAATATATTTCATTTAAATTAGTATGTCCAAAATATCATTTCAATATACAATCAATATAAAATATTCCTGAGGTATTTTATTTTTTTGTACTAATCTATAGCCCATCTCAATTCAAATTAGCCACTTCAAGTGCTCAATGGCTACATGTGGCTGGTGGCTGCCATTTTGGAGGACAGACAAATGGACAGGTTGGCCAGGAGCCCAGCTCTATTTCATTATCCCACCAGCCCTTAGATTAGGATTTTTCAAAGTGAGCATTATTGATTTCTGAAATCACATAACTCTTGCAGTAGAGGGCTATCTAGTGCCTTGTAGGATGTTTACAGTGTACTGATTCCCACCTCACTGGATGCCCACAGCACCACTTCCCCTCCAGTCACATTATAACAATTGAAAATGCTGCCAAATGTTGAGAGGTATGGGGCAACAAGTCACCCCTGAAAGTGGCTCTCAAACTTAAGTATGTATTAGAATTTCCTGGAGATTTTGTTAAAACAGAGGTTTCTGGGCCCCTAGTGCTATAATTTCTAATTCAGTAGGTCTGGATAGGACTCCAAATATTCATTGCTAATACTGAGCTTCTGGTCCAGAACCACTCTGAGAACCACTGCCCTGGTTGATATGATCCTCTGCCTGGCAAGCTCAGCATCACTGGACAAGGGCATTCTCACTCCCAAGAAAAGAGACAGAGAGGAAATAAGGGACAAATAATAATTTTAAAGGACATATAATATATTTTAAGGCTGCAATTGGGAGGTTGCCTGTGTGCCTTTTGGTCACGTCCCTTTGTTGAGAATTCAATCATGGCCACACCTACTCAAGGAGCAAATGCATAAGAGGATGACCCATGTAGCATCTAACTGGGGAGCATGTGTCCAGCTACAACTCAGGAGTTCTGTTATGAAAAGAAGATTGGATAATGAGGCACAATTTGCAGGCTCTTCCAAGCAGTGGGTAATAAAATATTATTTAGTTATAAGTTACCAAACTATGAACAGCACCATCTGGAAACTTACCTAGAGGAAGCCAAATCAACCACAATCTCTTGAAGAAGAGATGCATGAGGTTCAGGTAGGTATGAACTTTTAAAGTCATGTGTGTGGGAAGAAGGCAGTACGTGGCATGCCACGAGAGCAGAGAAATAGCTTTGCTAGTGGATTGCCTCCTCACTTTTCATTCCTCCCCCCATTTCTAATAAAACAACAAATTCCCCAGCTTTGTGATTTTAACTCCACTCCCTAGCTACAAAATTAGCCCTGACTGACCTAAGCCAATCAAGGAATCAGATTTCCCTAGTCACAGTGATGGGTTTAATGATGGGCCCATGACCTCAAATGGTCCAACCAGAGAGGAGTCTACAGTAGTTGTTGGACATTTGAGGCAGTAGAAACTGTCCTCCCCCCAGTGTTCCAGTAAGGAAACTGTGGCTCTGGAGCAGATGGCAATCACATGACATTAAAAAAAAAAAAAACAACCCATGGGTGAAGCCAGAACCAGAAGGACAGGACCAAGAGAATCCCAACAAAGTGAACCTGCAACCTGGATAACATTCTGAACCCCTGAATCAAACCACACTGATGTCTCACTTCTGGGATTTTTCTGCTACATAAGCCAAAGCATTTATCATCTTACAAATCAACGTAAGACTTAAGATTTCATCACTTTTAACCAGAAGTATTCCCAAGAACAGTTTGACCTGAATGTGTTTTCCTTTTTGGTACCTAAAGGCATCTAATAAAGGCAAGGGCAAGTTCATCTCCTGAGCACCTACCATAAGCACCTCACTGTGTAAGCCCTTGGCCTGCATTAACTCACCAACATTTCACAATAACCCCGAGGGTACCTATAAATCAGAGAATTGAGACTCAACAAGATTAACCAACCTTCCCAATGTCACTCTGAGAATAAGTGACTGAACCAAAAAATTGAGCCCTTCTGACTCTAAGTTCAATGCTTTTTCTACAACTTTGGCCCCATGTGTTATTTTTTGAACCACGTATATAAATAACAAAAGTTTATATGTTTACTCAAACTCCACGTGGAAAACTATCCTGACTTTTGAAAATCTGATTCAATGATCAAAAACACATGTAGAATATTAGTTAGAAGGTGGTGTAGACTGTAGTAGGGTTTTATAGGCATCTTGGGTAGGTCCTTCAGAGTAATTGGGATGTGGAATGTGGAAGTCATTTTTATGGGAAAGTTGGGGCATGGCCTCCTGTAGACAGCCTCAGGCAAAAGAGTGAGTATATCAAGGAAAAAACCACATTGAACCTAGTGATAAGGTTCACGAGGATGTTAATTAAAGGAATGCTCATATTTCAAGGCTATATTGGTGATATCTTTTCAGGCAATGGCATATGACCAGCTCACGACAGAACTACAAGCTTTTACCCCAAGATGTCAGTATTCTTTTGAAAATAGTATGTATGGTTTAAAAATTGTCCACAAAATTCCTCTCTTGCTCACTTATTACAGTATGTGTGCTTCTTCCCAAAACACTCTCACTTAGCAACAAATGGGCAGAAGATGTCTGGACAGTGGTCACTCCTACCCACAGTTTCAATTACCTTCAGGCAACTGTGGTCTAAAAATATTAATATTTGTCTTGACTTAGATTTGTCTTAGAGATCAAGAGAGAGACCACATTTGATACTTTTACTACAGTACATTGCTATAGTTGTTCTATTTTCTTATTAACTATTGTTGATTACTTACTGTGCTTAATTTATAAATTAAACTTTATCATAGGTACATATGTATAGGAAAAATACAATATGCACGGGATTTGATACTTGGAACATAATGGATAAGGGGAGACCGCTGTATTATATTGCTTGAGGATAACAACGTTTGGCTAACCATGCTATGTTTGCTAATTCAAAGCCTATTATTTGCATATTATTCAGAATGACAGTTTGTTGTTGAAATAAAAAATAATTATTTCCAGGCACAGTGGTGCATGCCCATAGTCCTAGCAATTCGGGAGGCTGAGGCAGGAGGATAACAAGTTTGAGGGCAGCCTTAACAACTTAGCAAGGTCTTTCGCAACTTAGTGAGACCCTGTCTCAAAATAAAAAAAGCAAAGGTCTGGGGATGCAGCTCAGTGGAAAAGTGCCCCTGGGTTCAGTCTTTAGTAGCAAAAAAAAAACAAAAATCATTTTTTTTTTTAACTAACACTAGGTTTGTCCTTTGAATTGAAATAAATACCTGATCCAGTCCCTAAAAACTAGAAAAAACCCATATGTCTTTTGCCTCACTTCATATTTTTACATCCATAAGTTCCATTTTCCTTAAAAAAGTTTGCATGAAAAGGGTCCCCAGAACTTTCAAAAGTGACTTATAGAGCAGCTGCTTGCTTCCCCAATGCTCTCCTGATGATAAAAGTCACTTCAAGTTGGCTTGGTCAAGAAGCCCTTTGAAAATGCTGCTTTTACCACTAGAACATGCACATAATGATATCATAAATAAGTGCTAAAATGTTAGTGAAAGAGGCTGGGTGGGATCCATTCACATCAAGCACTATCTATAAAGTAGATTTAATACCTTTGCCCTCTCATTTGGGTTCTTAATTTTCTCTTATGAAGTGAAATGTATTGAAGTTTTTCCCTGCACCCTGATTTTGACATTCTGTTTAAAAAGTTTCCTACATAATTATGCTACTTTCCCCTTCTTCACCTATTGCAGGGGTTATTTAAAATTTAAATGCTTACTAGCCCAGTTTCTCTTCATGAGTTCTCAGCTAAACAACATTTTTTCCACCTCCCTTGTCCCAAAACGATGCCATATGACCAATCTTTACCACTGACATTATGTGTGCAAATAGCATGCTGCTCTAGATGGAGGCTACTGTGATCAGGGCCTCCTTTTCTACACACTCTTTCTTTCTTTGTTGGAGAATCAGATGCAGCATATTCAGCAAAGGGGTCTGAGACCTGAGAGGACAAGAAACTACTAGAAACAAGAAGCCTGGATCCCTGAATGACAGTGTGGAGCCCCACTGATCCACATTAGTCTTAAGCATGAACAAAAAAGGAATCCTTTTTAGAATAAGCCTCTGAAATTCTAGGGCTGTTTGATATAGCATTGCCTACATTGACTAATTTATTGCCCTATTGAGAAAGCACTTTGTTATTGTACAGTGCCTCAACTAACCAAACAAGTCCACAGCTTTAATCATCTCAACCATTCCACTTACCCTTAGAGTTCATCCTGTCTTGCATTAGCTTTTCCACTCCATCTCAACTTTAAACAGCTGGGAAACAAAAACCTTGTCTTATCTTCTGTTCTGTAGTGCAACCAGTACCACTTCAAGAAGTTTATCATATTGGTTAATGAATTATCTGTTTTGAGAGTCTTTTTTACATTTGATTAGGTAAGGCCTAGAATGGGGGAGTGAAAGGGACATTTACTAAGAGTCCTTTCAATTCCTGATATTATGGTTTAGATATGAGGTGACCCCCAAAAGCTCATGTATGAGACAATACAAGAAAGCTCAAAGGTGAAATGATTGGATTATGAGAGCTTTAACCTAATCTTTGTGTGTAATCCCTGATAGAGATTAACTGGGTAGTAACTGTAGACAGGCAGAGTGTACCTGGAGGAGGTGAGCCATTGGGGATGTGCCTTTGGGGTTTATATTTTGTCCCTTGTCTGCAGAACTCTTTCTGCTTTCTGGTGGCTATATTCAGAGCCTCTTTCTTCTACAATGGCCTTCCACTATGATGTTCTGCCTCACCTCATGCCCAGAGCAATGGAGTCAGTTGTCTATAAATTGATACCTCTAAAACTTTGAGCCAAAATAAACTTTTCCTCCTCTATGTTGTTCTTGTCAGGTTTTGGGGTTATGGCAGCAAAAAAGCTAACTAAACCACTGATGCCTTCCTGCCTTCAAAGTTGTAACCCCCATGTCCCCCCATGTCCCTGGATCATCTAGGTAAAATCACCTTAAGCCTCCCACTCAACACCAGGGAAATCCAAACCTTTCCTGAAAATTTCCAGGGAAATTAACATTCCTATGATCACTTACAGGTCAACATTCTTATTCTTGCTGCTTTCAGTTCATTTACGGATCATCTTTCCATCCCATACATTCTTCACTTGGTCTGTCTCACATCAACTCAAGCCTGACTTTCAACTCATCCTTCAGTTTCTACTCCACCCTAAAAATCACACTCATAAAAGCTATTAGCGTATGTGATAGACTTGATGGAAGATTTAGCCAAAGTGAGATGATTTTATCCTAGCAATTCACTACACTGTAGCTTGGATGTTTGTTAAAGGCTCATTTGTTAAAGGCCTGATTCCCAGTGTGGCAGTATTGTGAAGTGGTGGAACCTTTAAGAGGAAGGGTCTAGTGGGAGACCTTTAGGTCATTGGGGGCATACCTTGAAGAGAAAGTAGGACCCCAGGCCCCAACTCACTGTCTTTGCTCCCTGGCTTGTGATGGGTGAGTAGTTTTGCTCTCCCATGTGTTCTCACAATGATATACTTTCTCATCACAGACTCAAAAGCAAAGGGGCCAACTGATCATAGATTGGAACCTCTAAAACAATGAGTCAAAATAAAACTTTTCTCTTTGAAAGTGATTATCTTGAGTCTTTTGTTACAGTGACAGAAAGCTACCTAATTTACCCTGTCCTTTGAGGCTCTTTGCCCCTGCCTATTAGGCATTTTTCTTACAACCCTTAGATCATTTCAGTAACCTCTCATACACTTTCTCCTTTCATCCTCTTCCTCATTTCTTTCTCTCTAGACTACCCAGCCCACCCAAACCAAATTCTTTTCATTCCATTATGAAAAGTGTCTAGCTGACCTCAGATACTACTGCCTCAAGCTCCAGGTATACTCTTGAACATATTAACCCAGACTCAGCTGACCCAAAGGAAGGTTATTATGGCTTACATTTATTTCCTCCATTACACACATAAATGTATATACTAATAAAACCATGAGCCTCCCCACTATTAAAGCCAATGATGGCTGGGCACGGTAGAACACACCTGTAATCCCAGCTGCTCAGGAGGCTGAGGCAGGAGGATTGCGAGTTCAAAACCAGCCTCAGCAATGGTGAGGCACTAAGCAATTCAGTGAGACCCTGTCTCTAAATAAAATTTAGAATAGGACTGGGCATGTGGCTAAGTGGTTGAATGCCCTTGACTTCAATCACTGGTACCCCCCTAAAAAACAAATCCAGTGATGCATTCGCATGTCTCATCACTCTTGACTTTCCAATAGCACTTTAGTCAGTCACTCCCTCCTCTCATTTGGCTTCCAGGATATTGTACTCACCTCATCCTCCTCTTTTCTCCCTTGCTTGCACTCCTCACCACTCCTAACTCTAAATTTCCGTCCTTGGATCTAATCTCTGTATTTTTTAAATTGAATTTATCAACATTACACTGGATATTATTCTCATCTGTTCTCATGGCTTTAAATACCATCTTTTGCAAACAATTCCCAAACTCACATCTCCATTTCAGACCTCTCCTCCAAACTCCACACTCATATCTAACCGCCATTGGATATCTTTTCTTGGCATCTTAAATATAAGATGTCCAAACATGCAGTTCTGATTTCCACTCCATGTGACAAATTCTCCCCAAACTTTCCCCAGCTCAGTAAATGCTAGCTCCTTCCCTTCTTCCTGTTGTTCATTCACCTCTGAGTCTTTTTTCTAATATCTCACAACTGAGTTATTAGCAAATAAGTTTTACCTTAAAAATACAGAGAGAACCTAACCACCCCTCACCACTTCTGTGGCGGCCACTCTGATTCAGAACACCAGCATCTCTCCTCTGGCTCTTCTCCCTGTGTCTTCCTTTGGCTCTGTCCATTCTATTCTGAACACAGCAGCCAGAGTGAGCCTATTAAAATGCACTTCACTTCTCTAACCAAAACCCTCCCAACTTGATCAAAGTACTTCTAGTGACCCATAATCAAAGTACTTAATCAAAGTACTTATAGTAACCCATAATCAAAGTACTTATAGTAACCATAAAACCCTATGTGCTCTGGCCTCTGTCACCTCTCAGACCGTTCTGATTAGTACCCCTTCTCTCCAGCCAAGGAAAAGGGCTACCCTACTACTCAACTATACCAAGTATACTCCCACTTCAGGGCCTTTGTTCTTATCTCCTCTCTGCCTAAAACACTCTCACATTCTTCACTTCTTCATTTAGATACCACTTGTTCAAATTGCACACCTTTTGTGTCTTGGCTGCTGCATTTTCTCCTTCATACCATCTGAGATGTTTGTTTGCCTTATTTATTTTCTGTCTTATCTACTAAAATATGAGCGACCACATTTATTGATATAGTTCTCTGCCATATTTGCAATGGCTAGAACTAGGCCTGGCATGCAGAATGTACTCCACAAATATTGGAACAAAACCAGAGCAGCCTTGGAAGAGATTTATTGTCCCATTCTGCAGATGAAGCAATGGAAAGTGAGAGTGATGACAAAACTTGTTCAGTTAGTAAGCTAACATGGGATTCAAACCATTTTAGCACAAGTTCAAAAACCATATTAATTTCATAAAGGAATAATGTCTTCTAGAGGGCCTCAGAGTTTCACAGCCATAAGAGATGTCTGGCACAATTCTTGGGTCTATGAAATCAAGCATTTCTTAGCATTTCTGAAATTGATCAAGCATTTCTGATTATCAGGAATTTTACATACATTATCTCATCCATTTGGCTCATGAACAAATATTGAGAATTTACTCTATGACAAGCTACATGCCTTAGAATTCAAAGTTAACAAAAACAAAATTCTATTCTTCCAAGCCATGAATCAAAAGCCACACAAATCAATAGGAGGGGGAAAAATCACAACTATGCTAAGCACAGAGAGAGAATATGGGGTTTACTTGTCTACAAATCAGAGAAGGCTTCTCTGAAGTAGGAACATATGAACTGAGTTCTTAAAGGTGAGTAGAGCCAACTGCAGCGGTGCACACCTATAATCCCAGTGGCTCAGGAGGCTGAGGCAGGAGGATCATAAGTTCACAGCCAATCTCAGCAACTTAGCAAGGTCTTAAGCAACTCAGTAAGACCCTGTCTCTAAATAAAATACAAAAAAGGGCTGGGACTGGGGTTCAGTTGGTAAGCACCCCTGGGTTCAATTCCTGATACAAAAAAAGAAAAAAAGGTGAGTAGAAGTTAAACCGCCAAGGAGGAGTTTAAGCCTCACAAGGAGCTTCAGCCCAGTTGAGATAAAGCAGACTTTGTCCCAGAGCAATGGAGAGCCACAAAGGCGTTTTAATTTGAATCAAGACTCAATCAAATTGTTTCTGAGCATCAATATTTGCCCCAAACAACAAATTTTTTAGGAAGATATTACTAGACACATTTCCTGAAAAAATAAACTGAATCTTCTAAGAGTTAAGTGAGGAGCCCAAGGTCACATAGCTGGCAAGGAGCAGAACCAGAATTTAAATTCAGAGAAGCCCAACTTTAAGGCTCATGCCTTCTCATCCAGTGAAAGAGAAAAGGGCAGAAATTCTAAAGAAACCAGCCTTTGTCCCTCACCTAGGGCAAGATGAGGACAAAAAATTGCAATTACCTTCAGGATACCTGCGAGGATCTCTGCTCTCCATCCTTCTCTAGCCACCTGTCCTAAAAAATGGAGCCTATTCTTCAACTTTAACTCAGGGTTAATTCCCCTGGTCACCTGGGCCTGGGCTGAAGAGATTTCCAGCCTGGGTGCAATTGAAAGGATGCCAATGTGTATCTGCTCAAAGAATCTCAATGGAATTACAGAAAGAGGTTAGATCAAGTCTACATTTCACTTGTTTTTTTCCCAAAAAAAAGTCAAATATAGGGGAGCGAACACTGAATTTGGAAAAGAAAGACCTGGTTTCAAGTCTTAGCTCTGCCATATGAAAACCTGAGCTTCAGTGTACATAGCTGAAGAGCACTTTACAGGATTGCTGAGAGCATAGGCATAGATAATGAGGGTGAATGTACTGTAACACTTCGAATATGAGATCATCCTTGTGGATAGATTCCAACTTTCACATAGGATACAACAGTTTTCTTTCTCCTTTCTGGTTCCTCCTGAATGCTGGGGGCTGCAGAGTACTGTCTCAGTCTTCTCTCCAACTATGAGGGAGACTCTCTATAGGTGATCATATCCAGTTCTGTGACCTAATCAACAACAATCAAAGCCTCTCACTGGACTTCCAGAGTCATTTCCCAACAGGATATCTCACTTAGCGTCCTGCAAGTATCTCAGGTTCAGTTCACAATGCAACTTGCTGTCTTTCTTCCATCCTCAACACCAGGAGCACCTCTTGGTGAATGGTACCATAAACCATTCTCTCTCATCCTCCCTATAAACTTTGAGTCACCATAATATAAGTAATATTTACTGAGAACTTACTAGCTGTCAGGCACTGTGCTATGTATTTTATATACACTTTCTGGTTTAAGCACTAGAATAGCCATATGGCGTTACATATACATTCATTAGCAGCTATATTTCATAGAGAGGGAAATATAGTTTTTAGGGGATGGGAGGCACCAGAAATTGAACTCAGGGGCACTCAGCCAGAGCCACATCCCCAGTCCTATTTTGTATTCTATTTAGAGACAGGGTCTCACTGAGTTGCTTAGCGCCTCACTTTCGTTGAGGCTGGTTTTGAATTCAAGATCCTCCTGTCTCAGCCTCTCAAGCCGCTGTGATTCCAAGTATGCACCACTGTGCCAGCAGGAAAGTGAGTTTTTAAGTGGTGTTGAATATCCTCTCACAGAGACTGGGGTGGTGTGACTTCAGAGTGTAGCTTGTTCACATCTTCATCTCATATCCAATTGACTGGTCATCAAAACCTCTTAAAGTTTGCCTGGAAAATAAACATCTCAATTCTAGACAGCCCTTCCTTTCTGTTGCTGCTGCCAATTACTTAGTCTTGACTTTTAGTATTTGTTACTCAGATTTATTTATTTTTACTTAGCAATTAGTTGCAACACACTTAGTATGTATAAGGCACTGTCTTAAGCACTTTACAAATATGAACTTTTAATTCTCCTAGAAACTCCATGAAGTGGACTTTTATTATCCCTGATTTACAGATGGGGAAATAAGTAATATCTCTAGATCACATAGCTAATAAATGATGGAGTTGAGACTTGAACCCAAGCCCCTGGCTCTGGCTGTGACCTTAACCAAACATCATGGTGTTCCTTCAATGTCATCATTATAGGGTCCTCGGTGGCTTCCATCCAAACAGCTGTCTACCCAGCCTCAAGAAATTCACTAGACCCTGTTTCACAAAAGTGTAATTTGGATACTTTCCCCTGCTTATAACCTCATTGGTTTTCTCTTCTTGAACCCTGTCCACTTCAGCAGAGCCTTTTATGATCCAGGTGTGAAGGAACATCTGGTCTTCTTTCCCAATATGCACTCCACCAATCACTGCTCGTCTGCGTCCTCTCCTGCCTCCTTGCACTTGCAGGTGTGGATCCTAGTCCCTCTGAAAGAAGTCCACTCACCCTCCAAGACTCAAATGTTACCTCCTCTTAAGGGGATACATTCCTTTCTTTTAAGTACTTACTGCACTACATTCTAATAAATTGCAGCCTTCTCCTCCGCACACCATCTCACCCTGCAAACCCCAACAGTGCTCCAGAGCTGCGACCTGCCGTGGTCATCATTTAAGCTCTTTCGGCAGTTCTCAGGACATAGTAGGTATAAGGTCCATAATTACTGGATGACACATAATGCCTACATGATTTGTCCAGAGCCTCAAAGAAGGATATTGGAATACTCGTGCTCTGAAATTGTAATGTGAGTAGGGGGGAAGTAGTTTAAGAAATGTAAGGAAAAGATTAAAAGCTTGCATTATTTTTATGGACAAATCAAAGTTGAATGCAGATACACACCACTGGAGAAAATAATTAGTGCCATCCTTTGGGGGAGTTTTCTTTTTGTTCGACATTCCCTACACGACCGCAGCACGCCGCCTGGTAGCGGAAGCACACACATGACTTCCCCACCTTCCTGGGGCTTATGTTTCTTGGGAGAGTGGAACATCTGTGTGGAATTCATACTCACAGATATTCCACAAACATTCACTGCTGCCTTCTCATGGTCAGTTAGTCTTCTGTTCTGATTTTCCCTGTTTTGTTTTGTTGTTATTGTGTTGTTTTTACTTTTAGCTTCAGTTTGCCGATGACAGTGACAGTAAGCATTCACTGAGCACTTGCTGTGAATCTGGCACTGCGCTCAAACTTCTGGCAAAATCAGATGTCTCTCTTGCAAGCATCAGAGTGAAATAAAATGGCTGGATCTGAAGGTCAAACTGACAGTAAACATCTTTGAAATTGTATTCCTTGAAAAGCACCCATCTCTGGTGTTTTTATCACATCAACTATAATTCTACATGTGGAGCTGCAGCATCAAGAGGCTAAGCAGCCCTGATTTTGAAACACACTACTGGGTTACAACATATGCTCCCACTCACTAGACCTTATCTTTACAACAGATGTTGACAAGCCTCTTCAGTGTTTATCAACCTAAGGAATAAAAAGAATGCAGCAAATTGCTTCCATTTGCATATGGGTAACCCCAGAGAGTTGATCATCTGTTTATTTATGTTTGGACATTTTCCTTTCCTACTCTGTGAATTATCTGTTTATAAATATTGCCCTTTTGCCACTGGGTTTTCTGATTCTGATTAATTTGAGGATGTTCTGCACACTTCAGAATGTATAACACCCCCCCCCCCAGTGGGGTGGTGCTGGAAATGACAAAATGGACCTCCACAGGGGAATGCCCAAATATATCATGACACCAACATGCTATGGAATATGGTATTGAAAAGTGGAATTAGTTTTATTTGTATTGGCTGGAGAGATGTCTATGACCTATTGTCAGTGAAAAGAAGCAAGTTGTAGGTAATTAATTCAGTTTGAAAGCATTTTTTATTTATAGGAATTAGAAAATAAATCTTACTATATGCCTTTATGTATGTGTGTATATATATATATACACATATACTATACATTTATATAAATGCATATTTATATAAATACATATTTAATTTCATTTAAAACTATGAAAGGCTACAGGCCAAACTAGTATCTCTAGGAGAAGAAGAGTAGAAAGGGAGGAAGGAGTAGACAATTTTTCCTTGTGTGCCTCTGTAGTCAATGGTTTACATCAATGAGCATGTATTACTAATGTTTTTCAAAATGTAATAAAAACTACAAAATTTTAAGTATAAACTCTGACCATCTTTACCCAAATCTTCTTATAGAAGGGTGTGCAGTTCCTTTTAAAACATGCCAGAAATTAGAAAATGTACAGGTCATCTTACTTTACCTGACCTTCATAAAAAAAAAGTTTCGGTCTCCTTAAATTAATTTTAGAGGATTCTGTTCCTTTCTTCTGAGTTATGAATGACATTCATGTAGACTAAATTTCTATCCTCCATCCAAATCCAAGGACATATGAAACTTGAAATATGAGAATGTAAACCAAAGGTGGAGGAAAGATAGAAGCCTTGGTGGCGGGTCCTGTCACTCCCAAGCTGCTCTCTTCCCCACTGTGGTTACCTTGGCAACCTGGAGGGTGTCAAGTGCTCTCCAGAGCCACGGAAAACTTTCCCAGGTGAAAGTGCACCTCAATTGCCCAACCATCCACTGATTATAAGAGTTGTTCCCCGAGAGTTTTTCATTATTTCTGTTTATGTCTCATCTTATTTCTGTTTCTTCCTCCTCTTACAAAAGAAAATGCCTCTGGAAGAGGTTGCATACCAAGACTGATGCACCATTGGCACCTTTCTGAGAATGAGTTTATTTGTTTCTTCCTCTAGAGTAGGATTTAATAAGAGGGAAAGGCCCCAGAGTCACCTGCAATGGAGGAAGTCATAAGGACTGCGCTGGGGGAAGAAATCAGAAGCCACGGGCATGAACAGAAATACAAACCTGTTGTGGTAGGAGTAAGAAGTGGGGTACATAAGGAAAGAGAGGGGACCCTGTGATCCTACTCACTGATCGGCTGATAGGTTTGGATCCTGAATGGAAGACTGCCTAAGTCAACCAAAGACCATCCTGACTCTCAATGCTCCACCACACCCATCTTTCAACACCATGTAACATCCTTCGTGGAAAGAGATAAGGGATGTAAAAATAAATATAACCCAGTCTCAGTCAAGTTACTCAATACATCTCAACCACAATTCTTTCAATAGTAACATGAGCGTAAGAATACTTACCTCTCCGAATTAAGGGAGGATTCAATAAGATAATGCATGTCTGACTCAATATCTTGCCCTAGGTAGAAGTTAGCAAACTTCCTACTGACCAAGGGACAGTCTGGGCAGTCCAAGGGAAGGTCAGGGCTCGGGAAAGCTGCCCTGCTCCTCTATTAGGGCCAGAGTATTTTTGGATGCACAATCTATGTTAATTTGCGTAATCTCCCGCCTCCTCTGTGCTTATTCTGGGGATAAATAGATGACTTCAGCCGTCAGCACTGTCACTCCATCCTTCTCTGGAGTGCCAGGAACATGTTTCAAAGAGAGAAGGGAAGAAAGAATGGATGAAAGGAGGAGGGGTGCAGAGGGGAAATTGGTCTGTCAAGCAAGTTAATGTTCCTGGTAACCTGCACGTTTACCCAGCCAGGGACCCTGGCAACGTGGCAAGAATACAGAGGATCCCCAGCACATCTAAATAGGAGCTCTCTCACTTCTCCTTGCCTTTTGCCATGAGTGTCGGGCTGGCATTAAACCATCTTCTGCACCAAGTACCACGAGACTTTCATGTTGCGTAGAAGATATTATTCCACACCCAGCTGGGGCTGGTTTTCAAGATCCTTTATCCAGGCATGAGTCAGACTGAGAATGAAGAACTCATCCTGCTGGAAGAAAAGATTACAAATTGAAAGAAGAAAGAATCACCATATCCTAAATAAATCTGCCCCCAAATCAACTTTTTAATTGTCATTTGCTGGGTGAGGGGGTGAGTAGATGAGAATTAGAAAGTTTAAACTAATTTCTCTTGTTGACTTTACCTCTTGTGTGTTATCTAGATTTGATCCTCTCTCACACTGACCCTTGCTCTTGCTGTGTCTCAGACATCAGGGGTCCAGCACTGCCATTTCCAACAACATGGAAGCATTCTGAAGCATACCACACACACAGGTGCACCTCTTGTTCTCACATCCTCTGTTTTCTTTTGCAGCAAAAGTTCTAGAGGAGTTGCCTACCCAGCCTGTCTTCTCTTCCCCATGTCCCATTAATTCTTGTTTACTATGCTTTCATCCATCGTTCCCAAAAGCTCCTCCTAAACTAATCCAAAGACCATATCTGCATCTCAACACTTTAGACATAACAACTCTCTCCTCCCCTCCTCCACCCTGGGCACCACACTCATCATTTCTGCTCACTTCTGCCTGGCCCATCCAGCTCCTCCCCCAAAGACCTAACGTTCCTTTCCTCTTCTTCTTTAGTTCTTTATTTTTTCCTTTTTCTTTAAATTTATTTATTTATTTTACAATAGAATTTTGACTCACAAATGGAGTATAACTTCTCATACCTCTGCTGTACATGGTTCAGAGTTACTCCATTAATATAATCATAAATGTATATAGGGTAATAATGTCTGTCTCTGTCTACCATCCTTCCCATCCCCACAACCCCAATCCTCCCCTCACATCCCTCTACACAAACCAAAGTTCCTTCATTATTCCCTATCCCCCTGCCCCACTAAAAACCAAAAGCTGAATATTTTCTCTGAAAAGTGGATCAGCATTCACTTTTCAGAGAAAATACTCAGCTTTTGGTTTGGGGGGATTAGCTTATTTCACTTAGCATGATATTCTCTAGTTTCATTCATTTACCTGCAAATGTCATTAATTTCATTCTTCTTTAAGGCTGAGTAATATTCCACTGTGTATATGTACCAGTTTCTTTATCCATTCATCTGTTGAAGGGCATATAGGTTGGTTCCATAGTTTAGCTATTGTGAATTGAGCTGCTATAAACATTGATATGGCTGCACCACTGTGGTATGCTGATTTTAAGTCCTTTGGGTATAAACTGAGGAGTGGGATAGCTGGGTCAAATGGTGGATCCATTCCAAGTTTTCTGAGGTATCTCCATACTGCTTTCCATAGTGGTTGTACCAATTTGCAGTCCTACCAATAAGGTATGAGTGTACCTTTTTCCCTACACCCTCACCAACACTCATTATTGCTTGTATTCTTGAAAATTGATAGACAAAAGAAATTAAAGAGATATGCATAGGAAAAGAAGAACTGAAACTATCACTATTTGCTGATGACATGATTCTAAATTTAGAAGATCCAAAAAATTCCATCAGAAAACTTGTAGAACTAATCAATGAATTCAGCAAAGTAGCAGGATATAAAATCAATACCCATAAATCAAATCCATTTCTATACATCAGTGATGAATCCACTGCAAGACAAATTTTAAAAGTCACCCCATTCACAATATCCTCAAAAAAATAAAATACCTGGGAATCAATATAACAAAAGTGGTGAAAGACCTCTACAATGAAAACTACAGAACACTAAAGAAAGAAATTGAAGAAGACCTTAGAAGATGGAAAGATCTCCATACTCTGGATAGGCAGAATTCAAAGATATGACAACAACAACTTTAGGGGAGGAAAAGTTTATTTAGGGGCTCACAGTTCAGAGGTCTCAGTCCATAGACAGCCAGCTCCATTGTTCAAGGTGAGGCAAAACATCATGGCGGAAGAGTGTGGCAGAAGGAAGCAGCTTGCATGATTATCAGAAAGCAGAAAGAGAGGCTCCATTCATCAGATACAAAACATATACCCCAAAGGCATGTCCCCATTGCTTACCTTCTCCATTCACACCCTACCTGCCTTCAGTCACCACACAGTTAATTCCATCAGGAAATTGATTCACTGATTCATTGGATTAAGACTCTCATAACCCAATCATTTATCCTCTAAACCTTGCATTGTCTCTCACATGAGCTTTTGGCAACACCTCACATCCAAACCATAACACCTTCCACAACAATATAAACATGCTTAAGAGTCTGCAGGACTCAATTTTAAATAAATTACCAAGTTTCAAACTCTCCAAAGACTTTTAAAAGTAGATATTTTCTTCAATCGCTAGATGAACATTAATTTGAATTACAGCATGCTCTTGAGTTTCTGGGATGATTTACCACTGAAGATTCTCTGAGGTCCTTCTCTGTACTGAGCAATGAGTCCTGGGTTGGTGCAGGTGCGGAAGAACCCATGTGTGGCTGAAACTAAGCACCAGTGATCCAGAAAAGGGTTCACAACTAAGTGAGAATATGTTATTTGTGTCACTCTTTAGGCAACCACAATCCAATTGCAAGGGATGAACAATATTTTAAATACATGTACTAAATTAACTTGTTACGTTTAAAAGTTTTCAGCGTCACATTTTTCTAATAATTTTTAATTACCATTTCTCATTGTCCTGGAAGAAAAACCTGACCCAAGATAGACTGATTTCAACCAAATTAGGGTCCCAGGTTTGCTAGAACAGCATTCTCAGGCTTGTTGCCTCTAATTCATCACATGTAAAATGGGGATAACAGGATTCCTACCTCATAGAGTTGTTATTGTGAGGACCAAATAAGATCAAATACGTAGTTGAAAGAGTGCCTGATATACAGTAATCATTACATAACTTTCATCCATCAATATTATTCTAGCTGTTACTATTTTATTTTTCTTATTATCAGATTTTCCACATCTTTGCTTCCCCATAATAGCAAAAATATATGAAGTGTTTTTTTAAGGTTTTTTTGTAGTTGTAGATGGATAGCATGCCTTTATTTTATTTTCTTATTTTTGTATGTGGTCCTGGGGCTCGAACCCAGTACCTCACACGTGCTAGGCAAGTGCTCTACCACTGAGCCACAGTCCCAGTTCCTATGAAGTTTTAAAAATATTTTTTCTGAATGTGGGATCCATTCAGAAGATGTAAATGCACACACATCCCCCCAGTTATTTTCTCCTTCAAAGCTATTTGAAGCAAATCATTCCTCTATCTTCATTCACACCCTGAACAAAAACATTATTTATGAAGGCTTTTGGAGAGAGTCCCGGGTGGTGTTTCCAGCATCCCTGCCTTCCTTCCTATATCATTTTGCTCAAGTCATGTCTCTAATCTTCTGCCGCCAGAAAATTTCATGATCCCTGGCAGTTGAGCAAAAAGTTGATAGTGATTACAGGAGTGAAGCACTGTCAAATGATTTGGGTCTTTGTTTGAGAGGTAGTGGGTCTAAAACTTGATTTTACTGTTATTTTGTACCCTGAGGGTAGAAAGGGGCAAGGGAACTAAGCATTCTTTGCCCAGATGTCTCCAATCAGGATTAGGTTCCCTGAGTCATTTCCAAGATAAAATCTAGATTGCCTTACTCACACACCTTGAGATAAGAGAGAATATCTGTAAAACAACAGAAATTTTGGAGCTGGTTCCCTGATGTGGTCATTTATGTGACAAATTTTCCCCTCCCTCCCTATACTTTCTCCCCATGATTTCCTCTCAGGAAAGCAACATTTTCAGTTGTTCTGGATAGATAGCAGATTGATTGATTGATTGACAGATGATAGACTGTCATTAAAGGAACATTAATGCCGCATATGAGTAAATTCATTTTCACCCTTAATAGAAATAAATTTCCTTTGCCTAATGAAAGATCTCTGAGAAATTTTGTATGTAATTTTTGATATAATACATGAAGTCTCTGTACTTCCAACATAACCATAATCAAGATAGTTCAAAAGAGAAGAAAATGCTCTTTTAGGTGTCTTTATCAGAGCAGGAGTTTATCCCAAATAGTCTAACTGTACAGCCTGTATTTTAAAACTCTGCTATATTTATGGGCCGTTCTGGTAAATGACAGCTCGCGCCTCTTTGTCAATGATTTAAAATTCTCTAGCTCTAGCTAGACTCTTTCTCAAGCCCCGGGTCCATATTCCTAATGAACTACAAGGCATCTTTACTTGAGCATGTGACTGCGTATCACAAACTAAACTGCTAATCAATCACTTTTGCCTCCATATTTCCATAACACTCGGAATAGATCACCATTATGGTCCCTGTCACACTACAATTTAATGAGCTACCTATGCATCAATCACATTTTCTAGAATGTGAGTTCCCACAGTACAGAGATCTTTCCAAAAATTCATATGCTCTTAGTTTAGCACACAAATACTTCGACAAGTACATATTGAAGTAATGTCAGATGTGGTAACTGCTTTTATGACTAAGGTTAATCAGAACTAGGACTATCAAGCCGAGTGGGGACAGCCTAGTTGCCTGGGTGGGAGGAACAAGCAGGACAAATAGGTTCAAAGGGCAGAGGATAGAAGAGTCATCCTTACAGGTCTCTAGCCTACAGTTACCACAAACCTGGTACCTGGGGTTGAAATCCTACGAAGCTCCAAAGTGTCCCTGACCGCCTTTACCATTTGCAGGACTGTTCTCTTAGCAATGGATTTTTGCCACTGTGGGGGAATTTCATGTTCAAAGTCTCAGAGAAACCTGATACTTCTTCCTTTCCAAGTGGGTCAAATGTCAAGCAATCACAGAGGGTAGATCAGATTTATAAAACTGCACCAAGATGGTTTGGTCCCTTGGAGTCTCGCTCCAGTCACAAACATCCTAGCATGTTGAGGAAATCAAGGCTGTCCCCTCCCAGAGCTGTGAAACTCACCTTTCTCACAGCTCTCAGGTGTTTCTGAAGACCTACCCAGGAAAAAGCATTCTCCTGATGGAAAAAGGTACTATTCCAAAATAAAAGAATCTCCCACTTTGAGAAGGGCATGTGGATGAAGGAATATTGTTGTAAAAGGTGCTATAGGGCAATCATATAACTTATTTTTCAAACTGAGACACTTTTGAACTGAGACACTAATTACACACAGAAAACAGCATAGACCAGGACTGTCCTAAGCCTGGATAAAGTTATCCAAGGCTAGAGAGGATAAAGTTATCCAAGCTATAGAGGAAAAATAAGGGTTAGGAATGTGTATATAACTGTCCTTCACCAATCCTCAGGCTGATGAGTAAACATAGAACATTCTTAGTAAACTGGACCCTACTGATGCAAGAGTTTGTGCTAAATGCAGATACTTCAGATGATTCTCAATCTATATTGCTTATTTCATTCACCAATACATTGGAATATCTGGGGTTGGAGGCACGGTGGATTTTGACCATCTGTACAAATTCTCTCTATTCAATTATTCACTCCATCTTTCAGCAAACTTTTGTTGAGCATCGAGTACAATTTGGGAACTAATTAGAGCTCTGGGCAGGGTGATTACAAAAATGAATGGCACATAACCTTCCCTCAAAGAGCTGGCAGGCTAATAGGTGAGATACCTGAAACCAAATAATTACATTGTAATATATTTAAATATCAAAAGCACATATTTCCCAAGAGGGTATACATGGCTAGTTAAAATTCTTGAGGCTGCTCGGATCTCTCATTATACTATGCCATCTTTTTGTGATGTGAAACCCAGGTAAAATTGTCATTCTTCCTTGCCTCATTTTTCTTACTGAGGTCTATTTGTATCTTAGTTTGCAACCTGTACTTAAGATTTATAAAATTACATGTATTTAAAAATCTTCCATAATTCAGGTTGTTAACTAAAAAAGAACTCTCCTCTTTCCTCTCTTTCTTCTAGCTTTAAATTACATGGTTCTCTGATTCTCCTTTGCCTTTTATTCCACATGACTAAAGGTTTGCTTTGCAGGAGTACTTATTAAGAAAATATGGCCATCTCAGCCAAATTGCAAAATACACCACCACACAGGTTTGAGTGAGAAGCTTGATGAATGAACACTCTGAAATTCCCCTTAACAACAGAACTGCTGAAATGTCTCAGCTGCAAAGTAGTGTTCTTTTATTTTGTTTTGTTTTTGTTATTGGCTTTTTGTTTGGTTTTGGTTGTGCTCAACCAACATATAACATCCCCAGTCCTTTTATCTTTTGAGACAGGGTCTTGCTATGTTGCTTAGGGCCTCACTAAGTTGCTGAGGCTGGCTTTGAACTTGCGATCCTCCTGCCTCCGCCTCCCAAGGGAGGGATTACAGTCATATGCCACTACGCCTGGCTTGTTTGGTTTGGGTTTTGGTTTTTTTGTTTGTCTGTTTTGTTTTAAATGAACTTCTCTTTTGAAGAATTTAGAATTCTATAATGTAGACTAGATTAACTCCCTTCTGAGAATTGCTTCGTGTGCTTCTGTTTTCCTAACTGGTTTTAGATGTAAATATCATCTCCGGTTTTTGTGTTTACAGTCATTTAAGAATTGGAAGACATATTATATACATTGGCTCACTTATTTACATTTCCTTTCAAAGCAAGAAAGCTTTTCAAATGGGTATGTTTATTTAAGAAAGGTGGATGGTGAAATCAATTTATGCATTTCTCTATTCAATATCTTGGATTATTTCCTTAATTTTACATGTGGTAAGGTACAATTTGGTGAACATCTATGACATTGTCCACCCACCAGCTCCATCCAAGTTCTCCTGAGATATAATCCTTTGCCCTTTCTCCCTGTACCCTAGCCTCCCTTGCCACCCTGGCCGTCACAAAGTCTTGCCTGATCCAACTCTTTGCCATAGGGATAAGTTCAGAGTGGACATCTACCCAGGATGCACCCTACTCCGTCCAGCCTTCAGCTTCACCACTGAAAGTCTTGAGACAACAGAGTGCTTCAGGATTTTTTGAAAAGTACTAAGATAGACATTCCTATTCAGCAAAAGGATAAGTCATAATATGTAAAATCTATCTATACTTATACTCAGAGCACTCAAGAATTCCACACCATTTCTACCTGTGAATTACCAACCTTCTTCTTGATAAAAAGATTACCAGTCTTATTTTTTAACTATTCTTGTTTGCACAAGGTGGTTTTATTGTTATTTTAATTGCACTTCCTGAATATTAATGAGATTGTTTATTGGCCATTTGATTCCATTTTTTTTTTTTTTTTTCTTTTTGTACTGGGTATTGAACTCAGGGGCACTCCATCACTGAGCCACACCCCCAGCCCTATTTTCTGTTTTATGTAGAGACAGGGTCTCACTGAGTTGCTTAGTGCCTTGCCATTGCTGAGGCTGGCTTTGAACTCACAATCCTCCTGCCTCATCCTCCCAAGCCGCTGGGATTATAGGCATGCACCACCACACCCAGCTAATTTTCACTTTCTATATATTCTTCACTCATTTTCTTTGTACATTTTATATTAGGATGTTGCCATTTTCCCTATTCATTTGTAGAAGTTCTTAAAGTTTATGAATATTAATCTTTTATCAGATTTATATGCCAAAGTTCTAGAATTACAAAATAGAGAGTTTCATAGTTAGAATTCAGCTACATATTACTAATGAGGCACACATAGACCAAGTGACATGGAAAAGTTAAAAATAAAAGATGGACATACACACCAAGAAAGCACTAATAATCAGAGTGAACTTTACAAAATAAAATTCATTCAAAACAGAATTCAAAATGAAATATAAAGAGTAAGCAGACAAAATTTTTGAACTTTAATAGAAACAACAAATCTGCATAGAAAATATAAGGACAAAAGATAACATGGCTATATGATAAGGGCTGTTCATTCAACAACATAGTTTTGAAATGCAGAGAACAGATACTATAGGACATGCAAAACATAATTCTTCCAGGAGGTCTTAAAATACTTGCTCTTAGTGCCTTGCCATTGCTAATTTCCTTGCTCTGAAATCAACAGACCATTCAGAGGCTCACAGGGATGTTCATAATATTTTGCACATGCAAAGGGAGATAATTATATGTTTTCCAAAACTCATTATATACTTCTTGAATAAAATTAATCATCCAGCTAGAAAATTAATCATCTACAAATTCTATTAAATTTTGTAAATAAGAAGTATGCTAAGTACAATTCTGTGTATAGTAAAATCAAAATAAAAGTAAATAATATCATCAACAAGTAATAAAAATATCTATTTTGAAATTTTAAAACATTCTTCTAAAAATTATTAGATGAAAAAAGAAATCAAAATGGAAATGACAGATTGTATGAAATATATGGCAAAGAGAACAACATATCAAAATTTTTGGACTGCAGCTCATATGCTTTTTTAATACACAAATATGCTTTTAAAAATAAAATGACAAAAATATTAAAAGCCTCATGAGGATTTAAAGTATTGACAATGCTCTCAACCAGTATGTCAAGGCATTATGAACAAATCAAACAAAGAAAAAATTAATAAAGAGAAAGGAAAATAATAAATAGAATAAAAACCAAAGCTTCCTTGTAAAAGCCAATGTAAAACATGAACTTTTATAAGAAAAATAAACGAAGGGCTCAACCACCATTAGAAACAGTCATTATACATATGCGAATTTTAAAATATAAATTCAAAGGATGATTAATGATAAAAATCATCAAAACCAAATCAAGAAAAGTTAGAAAGCATCAGTAAAAATTGATGCCCACAGAAGGTAGAACTTAGTCAACAGACTAAACTTCATTCCAAACCCTGATGATTTTTATACACAAATTTTACAAAACATCTAATGAAGAGATTCTAGTATATAAACTATTTTTCAGGGCATAGAAAAAAGGTAGAAAGCTCCTCCTCAACTCATCTGTAGAGACAAATACTAACAAAAAAAATTATAACACAAAGCAGAAACTCTCAATGATTCTCCCCAATGCAAAAATCTTAATAAAACAGTATCAAGACAAAATCAGCAATGTATAAAAAAATGTTATTCATCAATACAAATGAGAGTTAATGAAGGAAACAAAGCATAGCCACACACTCATTTGAATGTGAATTAATAGTAACAGAATTGAGAAAAATCACATATACTTTGAACCATGCATTCTTTTAAGAAATGGGGAGGTAGCAGTGAACAAAACAGACGACATCCCTCCCCTCATGGAGCTGATAGTGTAGTGGAAGATAAAAACACAGGCAAGGAAATAAAATATAGATATGCCAGAGGCTAAACAAAGCTGTAAATAAACACTAGACAGGAAAGTAGAAGAGAGAGGAAATATTTCTAATGGGGAGGTCAGGGAAGAGTTTATTGAAAATATGACATTAGGCAAAACCCTCAGAGAGATGAGGGGGTGATAGTAAGAACATGAATGTGAGTCACATAGGGAACAAGGAAGGCTGATCGTGTGGGGCCTCAGAGGACACTAAGGATTTTAGTTTCACTCTGAATAAGCTGGAAAAATTGTGGATGGATGTGAGCAGAGACATGATCTGAGTTACAAATTTACATTCTTTTCCTCATTGCTGTGTTGAGAATAGATGACCGAGGCAGAATGAAGAAGACCAGATGGAAGACTAATGCAATAATCCACCATGAGACAATGATGGCTTCAGTCAGTATGGAAACAGTAGAGCAGATGGAAGGAGTGAAGTGATTCTGCATGTATTTGGAAAGTAGAGCCAACAGGAGTGTCACATCATTCAGAATAAGACATTACAGTCTAGAGTCAATGGGTCTTTATTTATATGCCAGGAGGTCTAGAAATTTGGAGGTACCATTTACTGAGATAAGGAAGCTGAATTGAGGGGTGCATATTGGGGAGGAGGGGATATCAGCAACCTATACATATCACAGTCAAAAATTTGAAGCAGTCCAAAAAGGAAGAAGAAAAGAAAAGAACATTCCCAACTATGGCTATTAATTCAATATTGCTTTCAAGTTTCTAATCAATGCAATAAGATTATATATACTATGTATATGTATGTATGTATGTTTGTATATATATATATATAATGAAGTATTTATTTATTTTTAAAATTAATATGTAATTGGCATTATTTGAAGGCACTGTAATTTACTACTTAGAAAACAAAAAATATGGAAGACTAAAAGTTTAGCAAGTAAACGGATCAATGTGCAAATATTAATGGCTTTCTTATACTCCAATAATAACCAATCAAAGGCTTTAATTTAAAAAAGAGATTATATGCAATAGCAATTATTATGGTTTGGATATGAGGTATCCCCTCAAAAGCACCTGTGCTAAATGCAGGAATGCTTGGAAGTGAAATGATTAGATTGTGAGACCTAAAGTCTAATCAGTCCATCCTACTTTGAATGGACTAAATGGGTGGTAACTGTAGACAAGTGGAGGGTAGCTGGAGGAGGTGGGTCACAGTGAGTTGCCTTGGAAGGGCTCATCCTCCTTGGGGCTCCTTCTCCTCACTTCTTAGACACCAGGAACAGAGCAGGACTCCTCCACCATGTCTTCAGCCATGATGTTCTGCCTCACCTTGGTCCCAGAGCAATGGAGTTTAGTCCACCATGGACTAAACTCTGAAACCATGAACCCAAGTAAACTTTTCTTCCTCCAAGCTGTCCTTGTCAAGTATTTTGGTCACAGTGATGAAAAGTTGATGAACACACAGCCACAAAATTATAAAATGCCTAAGAATAATCTAACAAAAAAAAAACTAAGTCTGTAGGAACAAAACTATAGACTAAATATAAAGTAGTAGCTAAAGGAAATCTTTTTAAAATATTTTATGTTGTCAATGGATCTTTATTTATATGCAGTGCTGAGACTCGAACTCAGTGCCTCACACATGTTAAGCAAGCGCACTACCACTGAGCCACAACCCCAGCCCAGAAAATCTTGATATCATTAAAAATGTCAATTATTTTCCAAATGGGTCTATAAATTCATTGAAATTCTCATCAACATGCTAACAGAATATTCTTATAGAACTTGGCAAGCTACTTTTAGACTTCACCTAGAAAAGAAAATATACAAGAGAAAACAACAAATTTTGAGAAAGAATAAAAATGACAAAATGTCTTACCAATGAATTAAAGAATTACTTAAAACATGATATATTGGCCCAAATATGAACAAATGGATCAATGAAACAGATTGAAGTACAAAAATATTTGTCTTTAGATGGGAATTTGGCATATGACATAAATGACTTTTCAAATCAATTGAAAAGAATAAGGAAAATTAAAAAAAAAAAAACCCTGTTAGGATAACTGGATACTCATATAGGAAAAATCTCTATCCAATGATGTACACAAAAACAAATTTCAGAGAGATTGAAGATCTATCTGTGTGGTTCAATACATGCTACTACTCACCTACAGCTATTCAAATTAAATTATACTTAATTGCAATTAGATAATATTGAAACTTCAGTTTTCAGTAGCACCAGCCACATTTCAAGTGTTCAATAGGCACATATAACTAGTAACTCCACAGTGGGCAATATAAATTAAGAGTAATTCTATCACAGCAGAAAAGTCTATTGGCATTAAAATATTTTAAATAGTATACAGTTGTTAGAAAAACATTTTTAAAATTTTTTATCATCTTTAGGTGGGATAGCATTTTCTGAAATACAACCGAACCCTTTAAGTCTTAAGAGGGAAGACTGCCAATTTGACTACTCAAAAAAGGCAAACTTGTGTTTCATAAAGTTAAAGATCAAGAGAGGGACAAACTGAAGATATTTGCTACATGTGTATTTAAAAAGGCATATAAGAGCTAGGTGTGGTGACACACACTTATAATCCCAGCAGTTTGGGAGACTATGGCAGGAGGATCACAAGTTCAATGCCAGTCTCAGCAATTTGGTGAGGCCCTGAGCAACTTAGTGAGACCCTGACTTGAAAAGGACTGAGGATGTGACTCAGTGATTAAGTGCCCCTGAGTTCAACCCCTGGTACAAAAAAAAAGAAAGGAAGGAAGGAAGGAAGGAAAGGGGGGCAGGAAGGGAAGAAGGAAGGGAGAGAGGGAGGGAGGAAAAGGCATGTGAGGAAAAGATCAGCAGCCCATTAGAAATATAGGTAAAGAATATAATAAGCAATACATTAAAAAATAAAAAGATGAAAAAGATGTTCAGCAGTATCACTAGCTACAAGAATAATACAAATCAAAACACCAATGAAATGGCAAAGCTTGCTGATCAGACAAGGCCCTCAGGGTGTATCAATAGCAAATTAAAGTATCTGAACAGTCCTTGGAAATTAATTTCAATTTTTTTATCCCACTGTGTCTCCAGTTTATTTATCGAATTCTCCCCTACCTCCACTATTTTAGTAAACACAGCTATAGTGTAAAAGATGGCCAAGCAGAGGTCATAGTCCTTCTATTTTAACAAAATAGAACTCTTTCTATGTAAAGGAAATACCAATATGCTTGTAAATGATTAAGACTCTCAAATAGATGGAACACAATACTTTTTATTATAGTCAGTTACTTAATAAACCTTTCCCTTCACAGATATAGAGATAATTCTTAATCCTTGATAAAATTATTATAAATTATGAGTGTGATTCAAATAAAAAAGATTTTTCTGTGTTATCTAATAGCCAAAATCTTCTTGTTAAGATATAGCAGTGTTTATCTTCCTTTGTTTGGTCTCAACTGGGGAGAGGGCTATTGTTCCTCACCATATACCAGGAGGACAAATCAAAATCTTGGGGAGGGATGCTGGGAGAATGATGCAGAGGACTTATAATTTGAAAGGGCCTCAATGGAGTTGTATTTATCTCCCTGGGAGCATGTCTCCACCCCCAGCTGATTAAGAAGATCTACTTTTGGTCAAAACAAATTTTTATCTTCTATTTTCTACTAACACAGAATTCCCTCATTTGCTTATTTGACCAGCCTATTTTACATGCATAGCAGATTGAAATTTTAAAGTAGAGATTTGTGTTATTCATAAATCTACCCCAAAATAATAGAAAGTAGTCTCCAAAATCAGTCTATTCCAAACATGTTTCTACAAAAAAACAAACAAAAATACCATATTTTTATCTATCAAAGAATTTTCTTCTAGTCTCCAGAACAATTTCCAACATTTCTATTCTGATCTTCTCCAATCATCATCCCTATAATTTGACAAAATGCATATTTTAAACTCCATCTGCTTTTCTTCAGAATTAAAGTTGAAAATGCCTTAGTAACATTAATTGTAAAACTGGTTAATAATCTGTGCCTTCAGTAGAATAGAAACATTATTTACGTGAAGACAGAATCACAAAAGTACAAGGAAGTATTATGGCTAAAATTATTTAATATTTGTTAGGTATGATTGAATTCATGGATGAATGAAAAATGCCCCCCTCCCCTTAGAGTCCTATCCCCTTATCTTTTTTAAAAATAGCCACTTCATGTAGTGAAAGTCACTGAATTGTACACATTAAAATGGTCAAAATGGCTTTATAATTCTATGTTGTGTGAATATTAGCTCAATTTTTAAAAATGATTGCTTCATTGTCAGCCCGATCTTTTAAAATTAGCTTAAGATGCTGAGGACAAATCATCCCTCCTTAATAACCGGTTCTTGAACCGCAGACCATCCCTTTGAAGTACCAACCTCTGCGGCTTAAGCTCTGCTCGCCGGAGTTCTGTAAATTACAGGCTGTTTACTGTGCATCAAACTCTTCCCACAAATGCCGTTATGCCTGGTACTGTAAAACAGGCATTCCTCACTGCTGAAGACAAAACCACTGTCCTCATCTGCTGTTCAGGTTAAAATCTGATAATCATGGTTACTTTACCTCAAGAGAAATCCTACAGGCAAACATGTCATGAGTGGCCCGGTTTGACTGAGAACAGATCCGTGCCACTGGTCATAAAGGGTAAACACTTCAGACATTTAACCCGGCCCAGCGGTACTAAATGGAAGGGGATGGTCATCTGGATTATGAATCACCTAATTGACATGTCAGAAAATACGCATTTTATTGACAGAAGGTGATTGTAGGGGAGAGTCATTTTTCATGTAAATAGCCAGATACCTTCCCTCTCTTTCTTTGTATTCGTACTTCTGTGTGGGGCAGGAGGAGGGGGTCAGAAAAAAAGTAATCCTCTGCTACAGTTTAGTATCACTTGATACCTATGAGTTTATTCTTGCTTTTTGTTTCAACAGCTCTCTAGAAATTCCTAATTGTTCACTGTGTCTAAACAAACCTCAATTGTTTAATGAGAGATCTTTAACTGTCTCTGTCCATCTTATCAATGGTCAAAATAAATTGGCCCCTCGTCCATCTCTTCCTCATTTGGACACGTTGCACTAGTTGGTACCACAATGGCACTATAAACTCATAACCACACCACTGCCACAAACACCCACTGCCCACACACACACAGACCCCAAACACACACACCCCCTACATGCCACCCACACACATATTTGCCACCATAACAGGGTGGAATGCACTAAAAAGAACCTAATCTATAAAATGCTTTAGGGTAGGAATCTGCTGTTACCCACCTTTGCAACTTCTCACTCCGCTCTCTCCTGCCTGTATTTAAAATGATAGTTTATACATAGCTGTAAGCATTCAATAAATGCTATAATTTTAATTTGTTAATTGAATATTTGCTAATTTAATTGGCTGATGCATTGGTTCAATAAAACATTATCAGGCCTCCTCATGAAAAGATTAATAAATTTTAACTGAAAGAGAATTGCTTTATTCTAATTCTAATATAGGTAGTAGAAGTAAAAGTAACTGAATTCTCTTACATGATCAGGTTTTCAAACCAGCTCCCTGACCTCCAAAAAGTATCTCATTCTCTACTGCATGCTGATGTATTTCCCACCTTTAAAACCCTTTTCTAAGAAGATAACAGCTTTAACCTAATGTACTTCTTTACTAGTAAGATTTTCATTGAATAAGCTCTTTAACGTAGTCCACTTACCCTTATAGAAACAATAGGTCTTAGCATTTTTATGAGTGAATAAGTCAAGAATTCAAAGCTGAAACTTCAGATCTGATACAGCTAATAACATAAAGCAGGGAAGCCCACTGTGTAAATCTCAAGTCAATAAGTAATAAAGAAAGAAGTAAAAATCAGAGAAAAGTGTTATAGTTATAGGGAAAACTACCAAGAGTTTTGAAATACTAAGTTATCAATGTTCTATTGACAATCATGACAAACCACACTTTCTTCTTATTTCTTTTAGAATTTCTAAAAATTTTTGGATTATGTATTTGTCTGTCTCTCACCCAGACCACTCAGACCCTCATACCCAAGTGAGGGTGCTCAGCAGCTTCTACTCTTGTGTGTGTGTAAGGGGAATAACATAAATACATCCCACAAAATCTAGTTCTGTTCAGAATTGACAAATCCTGGAATTTTGCACAGAAACATCTTTCTTAAAGCAGGTCCTCTTTAGAAAATAAAACAATCCCTAATCTAGCCCATCAAGGAAAAAATACAATGAGAGAAATCTAGTTGAGATATAAAAATCCGTTAAGAAACAAAAGCATAAGACAATTCTAGAATCTTGCGCAAGTGATACCACACAATTGTTAGATTTCATGGCTGGTTCTACTAAGAGGCTTGTGAATGTTTTAATGTCACAGGTATTTGTTATTAACTTCAAGAATGATTTCCAGGCTCTGGGAGTAGCCCAGAAAAAGCCCCAAGTCCACCCGATCACAGTGGGAGGTAAGACCTATGTTCCCAAATCACCCAGTTCCTTTACAAAAGGAATTTTGTGATTCTGGGATCAAACTGAGGCCTTAATCACCTCTACCAAGGTAAAATATCTTGAATTTCTTTATTTTCCAGTGCACAGTTTAGTTTATAGGACTAGTATAAACTAAATAAATATTCAGTATTAATGACTTGGAAAGTGGAGAAAGTCCAAAGGATTCTCAGAATTGGAAATAGAAGAAGCCTATTATCTAAGACTGGAGTAAGGGAATGTTACTTATCTCAACAACAATAAAAACCTAGAACCTCCAGAGATGTCATTGGAAGGACATCTGGAAGCTGAGAATATGGACCTTTTGAACTGTATCATTCTTTGTTGTGGGGCTGCTCTGTGCATTGCAGGGTGTTCAGCAGTATCCCAGGTCATCCACCAAATGGCTGTAGCATACCCTCAACCACCAGTTGTGGCAGCCAAAAATGTCTCCCCACATTGCCAAACACCCCCTGGGAAGCATAATATCCCCTAGACAAAACCACTATTTTAGGTCTCTCCTTGATTATCTCTGGCATCCAGAGAGCATTGTTCACTTCTTTAAAATTGGCCCAAATATGTACAAAATGCTTTGCTTCTGGGATCTAATAAAAGGATATTAAATTCAAAGAGTACCATGAATCTGAATAATCTGGTTTCAAGCTACAGCTGACTGAAGCTCAGAGAAGCAACTGATATTTTGAGATTGATTCCCAGCTTCTGGTTTGCATCCTCTTAAGGGAGGCCACCTCCAAACCTTCCTCAGGACAATCTTTGCAGACACATGAAATCCTCTAAGACTCCATCAAGACTTCCTTCCTGGCCTACATCTCAATTCCTGTTTCCTGTCTGTGGAGGTTCCTCTTCCTTCAGGTAACTGAAACAGGGGTGATGTCAGCAGGATAACCATATCGTGATAAGATGAAGTAACCAAGGCATTTACTCAATGAAAAGAACACAATTCTAGCTTCAGGACAACTGTTTGCTTGTAGAGTCACATTCCACATCCTGATCTAATGATCTTAAAAGTCACACATGCATTCACATTATTTTTCTGATAACATCTACTGCCTCCTACTGATCTCTCAGAACCGCCATGGTGGACACGATGAAGGGAATGAGAAGAATCCGGTTGGGGATGGTCAGTTGGCTGTCACCTACACTACACATCTGCATTGGCATGCTGTGATGGACGTGTTAGATGATCAGAAACCGGCACTTCTGCTGTAAAGGCTTTCATTTGTTTTTCATCACAGTGACACACAATTTCCTGCATTCTCTGCCCCTGGGGTGTTTTCTACAAAGAGAAAACATTACTTTTTACTTTTAGCATATCTGCCCTAAATTAGCCTCATAAGTTCTGTGTGTTCTCCAAGACCTAGGGAGGAAAAAGTAACAGAACAAAATCTAAAATTAAGAAGAACCAACAAATGCTGTGTTTCCTGGGGGGAAGTCTTTGAGGAGAACAATTTGACTGGGCTGGGTGCAATCCTCCAAGCAGAAGCCCATGAGTTTCCTCCAGGCAGATCCAATTCTAACCACAGCTTGAGAATGAATTCATGGAGAATTTAGGAAACATGATGAAGTTTGCAAAAACAGTTGAATGTTCACTTGTGCTCCAAGAGGGTCATATCCCAAGTGATAAAGAAACCAGAACAAAAAGTGTGTTTATTTTTGAAGAAGAATGTTTATTTCACAGCATCAGCTTGAACATCACCCATGGCACTGAGTCCTTTGCCATTTATTTGCTGTTTGGTGTTAGTCATTAACTTCTTCTGGTCTGAATTCCCCAATCTGTACGACAAAGATCTAGATGATTTCTTTTAGTTCCAGGATCTTATGTGTTTTGGAGTTTTTGTTTGTTTGTTTTACATTGGAACTTCTCATAAGCATTTTTTTTAATTTTTTTTAGTTGTAGATGGACACAATGTCTTTATTTTATTGCTTTGTATGTGGTGCTGAGGATCGAACCCAGGGCCTCACGCATGCGAGGCAAGCGCTCTACCACTGAGCTACAATCCCAGCTCCTCTCATAAGCATTTTTAATAAAAATGTGTGATATGAGAATGTTGTCATGCCAACTTCTTTTCAGAATATTTCCTCATCCGAATTCTCTTGCCTTGCATGTGATATTATATTCATAGGTCTGACACTGTCAACTCTGCCTAAACTATCCTTCCAATCACTCACTTCTGTTTCACCTGCTTCTGCTTTCACCATCTTTGCCTGGCTACTCATTTGTTAGGTCTTCCAAACACATTATTACCTCTTCTGAACATATTATTCTGTTTGTCTAAGCAGAACAGGGTTTCCTTTCTGGGCTTTCTGCAGCACAGTTTGCATGCATCTGTCATGAAATACTTACTGCATGATATTACCATAATCTAAGTTCAAGAACCACATCTTTTGTTTTATCTCTTTTTATACATAGTCATAGATTTATTTGACACATACTTTGAAGAATAGATTTTAAATAATGCTAATGACAAAATTATAGATGAAACTTTTTCCATCAAATGCAACAACTTAATTAAACCTACAGTTGCTTTGTCTACCGATACTCCACACATTTATGACATAATAGGACCATATACATTTAAAAAAATTTGTACAAAGTTTAATTGGGGTCACTTCACTTATAAAAATTACTACCTTAAATAATAGTTATCTAACATACGTAAGCAGCCATACAATTCTGATCCAAAGACTTGAAATGATTTTGAAGCTGCTCCCTAGATTACTATTGCTCTAATTTCCAAATCTACAATTTGGAATTTACTTAAAAGGAAACACATCTCTTTTATTTTTGTGAATGCTGTGCCTAACCTAGTGACTACTAAGTATAGATCATGGAAAATATATATATTTGGTGACACATGTTGAATGCATCTGTGAATGGTAGTACCTAGCCTTATAGAAACAAGAACTCTAAAACATGTATTATTATTTTAAAAGGTTATTCTACCTATTTTATATTGTGTTCTAAACTAGGAAAAAAAGAACAAAGGAAATTTTGGAAAGTGAGTTACTAATCAACTTTTAAAGGAAAAACTTAAGTTAATGGAAACTGTGTAGCCAAAGTAAAAGATAAAATCCCTACAGGGCTTGGAGGCTTGCACAGTCTGGCTTGATCTCTACCCTCTTCCTTTGTGACTTCATTCACTACTGACTCTGTCCCAGCTTCTTCTGGTACAGTCCAACCAAAGAGACACACTCACCCTCCAGTCTCAAGGTATTTACATTTAGTATTCATTTAGCCTAAATCCTCACTGCCGTCAGCCACATGCCCTGGTCTTCACCTCCTTTAGAGTCTTTGCCCAGAAGTTATCTTTTTAGTGAGGTCTTCCCTGGCTACTCTGTTTAAAGTTGCAAAAGACACCCCACTTCACTCCCTATTCTCCTTCTCTGTTTTATTTTTCTCTAGACCTTATCCCTATCCAACATAGTATATATTTTACTTATCATTTATTTATCTTGTTTACTATTTGTCAATCTCCAGTAAAATAAAAGCTCTGAACATATTTATCTGTTTTTAAAGAGGTATTTGCCTTGAACTTATAATAATTTGCCTTGAACATAGCAAGTACTTAGTAAACATTTAGTTAATTGATTAAAACTAGGCAAATACAAATCAATATGTATGACCTTGCCCTAAATATCTACATATTTTCCAGTAGTTTCTATATATGGCCAAAACCTGAACACAGCATTTGAGTATTGAACTCACTATCTGATATTTCCATCTGGGAAGTTAGTACTAAGGTCTTAGAAGCTTAGCACATCTAAAACCAATTACTTGATCTCTGTCTTAGTCCATTTGGGCTACTATAAGAAAGTCCCATTGAATGGATAGCTTATAAAAAGAAATGTTTTACTCACAATTCTGGAGAATGGCAGTCCCAGGTCAAGGTACTAGAGATTCAGCATCTAGTTATGACCAGTTTCCTGACATGTCTTCCCCAAGGCCTCACATCATAGAAAGGGAAAACAGACCCCCTCAAGCCTCTTTTATAAGAGCACTGATTCCATTTATGTGGACCTCATTCTCATGATCTCATCACCTCCCAAATGTCCTACCTCTTAATTCCATCATTTTGGGGGCAGAACTTCAATGTGTGAATTTGGGAGGAACACAAACATTTAGACCACAGTAATCTCCTCCCACAAACTAATTCCTCCTCCAGTCCTCCCCAACCCAGTATACACATAATGTCAACACCGTCCACACAGCCAAAACCAGACAGTCATTTAGAGTAAGGATAATGTTGTGTATTCACAAACCTACTTGATTTTGTTCCTGAAACATGCAGCAAGATTATATTTCCCAGCCCCCCAAGGTCACATAATTATGTTACTGTACCCTGGCCAAGGAAACAAGATGAAAGTGCACATCAGCCTGGCTTCTAAAATGTTCTCTGTGATCCTCTATGGTCTCCTTCCATTCCTGGTGATCTTAGAGGTCACCTGTGGAAAAATGGAGGTTCCACAACATGTAAGGATCTAAATGTGGGGATTCCTGCTGACTCACACTGGACAATGATGTGACCCAAAAGATAGCTTTAACTGGATTAAGTCATTGATATTTAGAAAGGGTTACTTCTTATAATAGTTACCACCTTGTCTGATACACGATTTTGTTACCTCCCTCTACTTCCCACATCCAATCCTGTTATGGTTTGGATCTTACATGTTATCCAAAGACCATGTGTTAAAGACTTGTTTGTGGGTGTGTGGCACTATTGGGAGATGTTGAAACTTTAAGGATGTGGGACTTAGTAGAAGGAAGTTAGATCAGTGGGGATGTGCCCATCTAAGGGATACTGGGTCCTGACCCCCCTTTTTCTGCTTCCCAGATGCTATGAGGTAAGCTGTGTCCCCTACCATGCACTCTCTACCATGATGTACTGACTTGCTACAGGCCCAAAGGCAACATGGTCAGGAAGCTCTGGACTGAAACCTCTGAAGCCATGAGCCAACATAAATCTTTTCTCCTTTCAAGTTGTTTATCTCAGGTATTTCTTCACAGTGTTGGAAAGCTGACTAACAGAAATCCCTTATCCAAATTCTGAGAATTCCACCATTACACTTCATCTTCAATTTTTCCTCTCTTCTCCTTCCTCATTGCCAACACCCTAGTCCAAAGATCTCCCATGTCTTGCTTGGACATCTACAATAGCCTTATTTGCAGTTACATAACCCTCCAGCTTATTGTCCCAACAGCCAGATGGATCTTCAGTAATTTCCAAGACACTTATAATTAAATCCTCTATTCTTGCATGAATTATACCTTACCTCTTACCTGTCTTGTGCCCCTCTTCATTCTCCAAACTCCAGCCTTTGCAACCTTTTCTTCACTATCTCAGGGACCTTACAGGTCCTCTTGTTCCCTCCACCTGAAGTATGCTTGCAGTGACTTCTAGTATGGCCAGACTCTTCTCATCCTTCAGGTTTTATGTTAAGCCTCACTTCATCAGGAACACCTACTTTGAATGACCAGTCTAGAGTAGATCCACAGATTATTCTTAATCAGGACACCTTGCTTATTTTTCATATTTTTCCTACCAATTCAACAATTGATAATCACATATTTGTATTTACTTGTTTATAGTCCACTGATTATATAGTAAACTCAGAGTATAGGAACCGTGTCCACTGTGGTCACTACTGGATTCCTGGCATGGGCACAGTGCCTGGCATGTTATTTGTTCAGTAGATGAATGAGTGGATGTAGATTGAGCAATGACTATCTGCAATGCATCATTTCCTTTCACTCCCAGCATACCTTGTTGCTCCAAAATCACCTCTTTCATAATTATGGGCACATTTTCTTTTAACTTGCAGACTTGCATCGAATTTTACTTTATTTACATTTATAACAGGTATTAATAGATTAATGCTTTATGCGAAACATTTCTAATAAGAGAAAATGATCTACATAAGCTCACTAGCATAACAAAATAACTTTTCACTCTGGCTGCTTGAATCACAGCAGGGTGTATTGGTCTGTGATTCAAGCAGCAGAGAAAGCTGGATTGTATGCATCACTAAAAGATTTCCTCAAAAACATTCCCAGAAGTTTCCAAAAAAGCCATGCCACCCATCCAAGAACAAAGCTGATTTTGGGAAATGGCATTTAGTTCAGAAGCAGTAGCAACTTTCTGTCAACATTTCAGATTTGTGATTGATTTTTTTTTTCTTTTAACCACCTAGGATCCTTGGCCTCAGTTGGTTTTTCATTTTCTCTCTCAGTATTTATCTACACTACATATATGTCATGCAGTTTAAATCAGAAAGTCATGAAATTTAATTTCTACACTGCCCTATAGGTTTTCTACCACTGCAAAGACTGAATTATGGTGCACCACATGGACATACTATTCCTCAATGCACAAGGCAGTGTAGCACAGAGGTTAAAGCCCATACTTAGAAGGTACATTGCCTGGGGTCAAACACCAGTTCCACTACTCATTAGGACCTTGGAAAATTACATGCTCTCTTTGTAATATTTTCCCCCAATCTACAATATGGGACTAATAATACTACTATTTCATAGGATGACAGGATTCAGATTGAGGTATCAGACATAAAATATTTAAATCAGTACTATGCAAATGTAGCTATTTTTATTGTTAGACATTTAAAATGTCCCCATTTTAGAATTACAGATAAAACTACAATAAACATCTTAATGCATGAAACTATTTTCTTCATTGTTCACTATTCCCCTAAGTTCTTTTCTTTTCCATGGTTCATCCAAAAGAGGAAACCATACCCCTCCCTTAGTAACTATTTCCTTTAAACAGCTGACAACTGGAAACCCAAGTATGAATAAGGTTCCATTGGCCAGTGTTAAGCAGCAGGAAAGCACCCATTTAGACTGGGGCTTGAATTAGGAGGTTGAAGTAAACAGGCAGGTGAAGAGGTTGGGATGATGAAAGACAATAGACCATTACCCACGACTAATGGTGTTGTAAAAGAGATAAATGTCTTTGAAGTAGCACCCTTAAAACCTGTGACCTTTAGGTTGACCTTTCACATTATAGTATGCAGGTTGTTTTGGAGTCTGTGCAAAGTCAGCAATTAGAAAGATGGACCTTGAGAGAAAGCGGTCTTTGAGGAAGGTGACTACCTCTGGAGGTAGGACTCCATTTCTCCCACCAGCTAGCTACCTTCCACATTCTTAGGCACTTTCAGAATGTTGGAGCTCTGTAGCTCACACTCTCACAGGTGCACTTTCTCCTAGACAGAGAATGCACTTAGTTCAGCTCCACTGTTATAAGTCCAGGCTGTGAGCACAGAAAAAAAGCAACTGTGGAATTTGGACAAATTGCCCTTTCCTAGTGAAGAGAAAGGTAAATGGAGCAGATGGTTAATAACATTAAACACTGGTCACCTGAAAAGAAAATGGTATCTATAAGAATTATTCATTTCGCAAAGGCATTAAAAAAAATAGAGGATGGATGACTTACCTAGGAGACACCAGAAACCAAACTCCTTTGATCAGAATGAATAGTTTAGTAGATGATAAAGTACTGTGGAGATTATTCGAAATAACTCATATCTATACAGTATGTTAATGTTTTCAAAAAACTATCCCTTTTGATAATAGTTAATCTTCATATTGCAAGGAAAAATATGAAAGCAGATGCGATTATTAATCTCTCAGTCCCTAGAACACTTACTATTTGTAAGTTAAGTGGTGCCATCCCAGGCCATATTAGAGCTGGAGTTAAAAGATGAAAGTCAGTAATACTGGTCCTGTCTTTATTTAACATTTTGATATTTTACTTATAGTGGATATTTTGCATTCATTTTGTAAATTTTAATTTTAAAATATTATTTATTTGGACTATTGAGGGTTTTTTGGTGCCCTTCACCCTGTCTGTTAATTGTCCATTACAATGTCACTGTCCTTACAACCCCCCAGTAAACTTAATGCTGCAGAAGCATGTCTAAATTTTATACCTAGGACACATTCTGCTTTACCTGCTACAGCCTAGATGTCAGTGATTCAACTCTAAGGAATTGACTATCTTCTCTTATACTGTCCTCAGTAGAATTAGAATAAAAGAAGATATGGCTTATTTCTGTTTAATACTTATAAGAGCCCATAATGAAGAATGCCAATTCCCTGCCCCACTCTCTGTCCCTTTACCTACTGTAACTTCCTTCCCAGTGCAATATGGATTATGCAATATGGATTATGCATATGCAATATGGGTTATGTTTTCCTTTTTTTTTTTTTTGTTTTTGTTTTTGAGTCAAGTTTACCTTTTCAGGTGCTATCTATTTTTGTATTCTTATAAAAATTATTAAGTTTTATTCTAGAAGATATTTAAAAAATACTTTGACCCTTTTGGGTATGGCTTTTATGTTTGATAAGTAAGATCAGAGCAGGATTTAATTTAGGGCTAATTATTTCCACTAATAAGCAGAGATCTTTCTGAATACTCCATCCAAAGAGATTTTCTCATCAAGATGGTGGTGACAAGAACTATTCCCAGATCTGCATGAGCTCAAGGTACTGTTCACTTTTATTCTTTTTTAAAATATATTTATTGGTGCATTATAATTATACGTAATAGTGGGATATTTTGTTATATTTATCAGTGTTGAGGGAGCTGGCTTGTCTGCAGATCTCTGGAGTCCTTCCTCTATGCAGCCCTGTACTCTTCAACACTCTGCCCTGTGAACTCCAGTTGCCTTAGTCTCTCCAGACTCTTAGCTTAATCTCCTTAACCCTTAGCTTAATCTCCTTAAACTCATTTCAATGGCCTGAAAACTTTCTCAAGACGATGTGCTGAAACAACCATGTTTGTTTTCCATCTCTCAGGGATCATTGTCTCTGGTCACCTGGTATCTAACATCTTGAAAATATTGTTTTATATATTTTGCTTGGGTTTTTTTTTTTTTTTTTTTTTTTTTTTTTTTTTTTTTTTTTTTTTTGGTTGTTTCAAGAAGGAAGATAAATCCAGTCCCTATTGTGCCATCTTAGACCAGATGTTCCTCCACTGCCAACTAGTGTTTAAGGTTGAAGAGTCCAAAGCTTTTCTCACTTGTGTCTCTTTGTATGTAGATGGTTTTAGGAGTTCTTCTCTTAATTGCTGCTATCTGAAACTTCTTGAATTCTCATGATGTGGGTCTATTTTCTTTCATTGTGCTTGGTTCTCTATGGGTCCTCTCAGACTGGAGAGTTGTAGTTTTAATCTTGGGCTATTTGGAGGGGATCTTTATAGGGAATTTTCTTCCTGTGACTTCTCAGTATTCTTCTGGTCTTACAATTAGTTGATTGATGAACTTAAGTGTCATTGTTTTTTCCATTTGTTTTCCTTTTTATTTTTTCCCCAGGAAATTTTCTTTCCTTATCCCCATCCTAAGGTATTTGGGAAAGTTTCTATGGCTTTCTGCATTATTTTTGTTTCTTTTTGGGTTCCTTTTATTTTTCTTCTTCACTTCATGCCCTTCTCCCCAATGACTATGTTTTAAAGAAGAAAATGCCAAAGCAAACCTGAGCCATCTTGTCATTACAGATAGCAAAGAAGCTATCAATGATTACTGACATCATGTCAGAAGCAACCCCTCTGATGAAAAGTGGGACCAGTTAAGCTTCAGTAATGAAATAATGGGTTTGAACACACTATTTTTTAATTCATTGGTTCATAAAAACCGTGAAGCAAAGTTCCCAATTATCACTCTGTGAAAGTATTTTCTTTGGAGCTGTTCAGCTTCTGCAAAGAGGAGTTCTCCAGTCTCCTCTGTGAAAAGCATACCGCTGGATATCAATGTTTTCGGAAGAGGAAAAATTGGTCTAAATGTCTCATCCTTTAATATTTCTTCCTTCCTTTGGGGGCCTCAAAAGGTAGAAAGATAGGAAAAACCACACGAAGCCAAGCATCAATTTAACTGGAAGACCAGTTCAGACTCTGACTTAATATAAAAGCTGCTTCACAGGAGAAACTATCTGTTGATCTTGTTTACCATCATGTCTAACATAAGGTCATGTGCAGAAGCAATTCTGAATAACATTGACAGCAGTCACAATTGTTTTTAATCATAATGTGTGGTAGGAGGTCAAAGGCGCAAGAGCAGATGAAAACTTTTCTACTCTACAAAGAAAAGCGGAAGATGTCCAGAGCTCAGAAATCAATCAGCGATGTAGGTGCTATCATCCTTTTTAAAGCTACCTTTGAAATATTTTTGGCTTCAACTTTCCTTCCCTTATACCAATCATCTCCATTGTTAAGTTTGTTTGGAAAGTAATTTTTAAAAGATTATACTGATAACTCAAACCAGTTCGAGGCAGGGCGATTCTCCCTATGTTGAACACTTAAAATGTCCATTAGTACACCTTTCTCATCACTTATCACCCGGGGTCAAGCCTTCAGTATGAAAGTTGTTTATAAACTGGTAGCTTTATTTTTAAAAAAAAATGGAAGGGAAAAGCTGAGGTGGAGCTGGGCAGAAAATTGTACAATTAAGTTTTTTAGAAATCTGTACACATTATACAGCAGCCCTGGGTTTGCGAGTATCTTATAATTCAACCATTAACCACTAATCATCTGTTGGAACTTGATGCAAAAGGTCTCAATCTCTTTCTAAAACCATTAGGTATTGTTGGGAAGCCAATTTTTTTATATAATCCTTCAATAAAAGGACATAATAATAACTTTTATTTAGATGACACAATTTTGTGAAGGTTATGATTATCTATTTCATAATTATTCTGGCATTATGGAAATCTGTGATGCTTTCTATGTTTTGGAGATATAGTTGAGGAGCCTGAATTGATCTAATTCATGAAAACATTCTTTTAAATAATAACTCCCCTCCTGGCTCCAGCAGGTATGTATGTGTTCTCTGTGGACACGACACTCTCTAAGATGTTCATTTGTGTCGTCTCTCACCGTGCACCAATTTTCATTCTAGAAGCTGATTCCCCAACTTCCAGATTGGTTGGTGTAAAGCAATCTGTGTATTCTACTTCCCTGGCCATTGATATTGGTTGGAAATGGGCATGTGATTCATGGGACAGGTGCTGGACCAATCAGATTGTACCTGAGAACACTTTCTTGGGATATTGAAGCACTGAAGTGCTACAAATATTTTTGTCACCATGAGGTGCTTCAGCTTGAGAGTTGGGCTGTTATCCAGTGGAGAACAAAATCATCAATATGGAGAAACAGATCTGGGGTTGTGATTATTCATTCACTTTTTAAAAAATGGACCTACTCTGGCCATTTTCTGGGTGAGGTTTCAATCACAGTGAAGTGTGCAAACCCTCTAATTCTACATCTCCAGAGACACCATTCATATTAAATTTTGTTTCTTTTCATGTGTGGTATAAGAAAAGAGCAGCACAACGACATTCAGAAATGGCCCTAGAGAGGTTAAGCAATTGTCAAGGTTACAGAAATGAACTTGATCGCTTAAGGACTTCTTACATGCACACATGTGGGCTCACGCCCTTGCACATGCAGAGGCTTCTTATGTGTGTTAATGAATAACTCACTCTTTCAACTCATTCCTCTACATTGTGGATGTTCTAAAAATTCATATAAAATATTTAATGTCCTTCTCAAGCCAAGCAAGCAAAGTACTCTCAAAAGAAGGGGAGAGCCAGGCGCGGTGGCACATGCCTGTAATCCCACCACTTTCGGAGGCTGAGGCAGGAGAATCATGAGTTCAAAGCCAGCCTCAGCAATGGTGAGGCACTAAGCAACTCAATGAGAACCTATCTCTACAAAACACACAAAATAGGGCTGGGGATATGGCTCAGTGGTCAAGTACCCCAGAGTTCAATCGCTGGTACCAAAAAAAAGAAGGGGAGAGATAATGTCTTCATTAGCCAGCTTTGCTACCCACTATGCTACAAGCCTTCTAGGAGTATATGGTCAACAGTGCACTCCCCATTCATCTCCCGCCAGTGATGTCCACATACTAATCCTCAGAGCCAGTGACTATGTTAGGTTACATTATAAAGGGGAGTTAAGTCCACCAATCAGCTGACCAGACAGGGGCTTATACTGAATTATCTAAGTGGGCCCAGCTAATCACAAGAATCCTTAGAAGTAAAAGAGGGAAGCCAAAGATCAAGAGTCCAAGAGATGCCACAGGAAGATTCAGCCTGAGGTTTCTGGCTTTGCTGATAGAGGATGGAGCCACAGATTGAGGAAGGATAGCAGCCTCCAGAACCTGGAAAAGGCAAGGACTTCCACTCCTATAGCCACCAGGAGGGACACAGTCCTGCCAAAACCTTGAGTTTAGCCCAGTGAGACCATTCAGACTCCCGATATCCAGAATTATGAAAAAATGAATGTGCATCATTTTAAGTCACTAAGTTTGTTGTAATTGGTTACAGCATCTAGTGACTAATACAGGCTACAATCATATTTCTTAAAATAGATTTCTCTTTACTAGTAGAAAATTTTTTTTTGGTATGGGGATTGAACTCAGGGGTACTCGACCACTGAACCACATCCCCAGCCCTATTTTGTGTTCTATGTAGAGACAGAGTCTCACTGAGTTGCTTAGCACTTTGCTGTTGCTGAGGCTGGCTTTGAACTCACAATCCTCCTGTCTCAGCCTCCCAAAGTGCTGGGATTACAGGCATGCACCACCACGCCCGGCAACTAGTAGAAAATTCAATCGATGGGGTGAATGCAGAAAAGGTTAACAGGAAGTCTAAGCTTGCTTGAACTAGAAGCAAGTACTCAGTGTGACACATCTCCTACATCTCCTCTGAACATGGTTCAACTATGGAAACAGGAAGTATTGGGGTTTTTTAATAATCAGAAACAACTTAAATAAGTTTGTCTGAATGTTCTCCCCCACTTTTGCTTAACACATGTCTGGTCTTCTACAGGAACATGTTACTAATGATTTTTCTGCTCTACATGCTCTCTGGTTCCACCACATAATTAATATAAACTGAAGTATTTTGATTTTTCGTATGAAGCATTATTATTGATAGTCTTTCAAAAATCCATTATTGTGTTTTTATAAATAAAAAAATTGCTTAATGCAATTTAGTTTTTGACATTAGATGTAATGGTCCTAAATATTTACTTCCACTGTCAAAATTTTGTTAGGAATAACTAAGTTACGTGAAACACTCACCACATACTCAATATTATGCAAAGCCCTTACAGATATTTTTTTAATAGCTGCATTGAAGTATACAGCTGATATATGAAAACCATGGATATTCAATGTATATAACTGATATATTTAGGCTTATGCAAACACTGTGAAACCATCACTACAATTAAGCTAACAGTCATATTCTCCAAAATAGAAGTCACCTCCAACCATTCCCTTGTGTTTCATTTTGAAAGTTGGAGAAGTAGGAACACAGCTGTGATTTACCATCTTCAATCTTTTTAAGTACACATTACAATCTTGTTAACTATAAGCTAATTAAAGTTTAACTTTTTGAATGCAAAGAGTAATTGCAGTTCACAAATGGGGCTTTGACCAGGCTGAGTATTTAAGGCAGCATCAGCCAGGGTAAAGCTCCCATATGAGAACCAGTACCTGCTGGAGGTAGAAAGTACATATACTCAACCTAATTCTATCATGTTGCATGATTTCCATGGGTCACCTGATGCGCCTGTCAAATGAACAGAGCTGGTTTCCTCAAGAATCTATGATCCAAGAACACCCACAGCCACCTGTCATTAGAGTCACTGTGTGAGTGGCTGGGTCAGCCCACAGACCTGGTTTGAGAGTCTGTTGGTGGCTTAGAACAGAAAGCCCTTGTTTCACTCTTCTATAATTCACAGCCACAAACATAACACAGCCTCCTCTGCCTCATGGACACTGTACTTTCATTTGTAAGAACAAGAGAAATTTTCATCAAGTTCCTTTCATTGGCATGGATGTACCTACTCTCTTAATCCCCACAGAAAACCTGCAAGGTAGCTGTCGTAGTCCCATTTTGCATATGAGAAAGTTGAAGTTCAGAAAATTTAAATAGCTTTCATTAATTCAGTCCACAAATAAGTGTTGACTACTTAGTACTCTGCTAGGCATTTCACGAGGCTCTGAGGATACAGCGATGACGCATCATCATCCTCAGGGAACCCAAGACCAAGTAGGAGTTCAGACACAGAAACAGATCATTAGGACTGGGGGTGTAGCTCAGTGGTGGAGCACTTGCCTAGCATGTGCAAGGTCCTGGGTTCCATCTCTATGCCACAAAAAGAAAGAAAGAGATTATATATTATAAGAAATCAAATGAAAGCAGAGGGGAAGTGCATAGGATGGTGGGAAAAGTTAGTTCAGGGGAGGCTTCCTGGAGGAAGTGACATCTAAGTTGAGTCTTCGAGTTTGCATAGGAATTACTTAAAGGTTAAGAGGAGGGAAAGAAATTCCTGGGAGAGCAACGTGAGTAGAACTCGATGCATGTGGGAAACCCGATGGAGTTTAATGAAACAGGAACATAAAGGGAAAGAAGATGAGGTGGGAACTGAGACTGAGATACAGACAGAACATGGAGTTGGTGAACTTTATATCCTGCAATAGGGATCTTTGACTCTCCTCCCAAAGTTTTAAAGCAGCGGGCAGTAGGTATTGGCAAAAACTCCGTGTATCAAATAAAGAAGACCTCATCTTCTAAAAGCTAGATCTCAGGTTAAATCTTCTTTCCACAACAATAGAACTCAGAGATATGTTCTTCATATTTTCTAATTTCTTCAGATTTTCAGGGAATCTAAGGAAAAATTCCATTTGGTCATAAGATAGCAAGTCTCTTTCATAAAATGTGTTCATGCCTAGTTTTCTGTGTTTGCTGCTGTTGAAAATCTTGCCTGAGGACAGTGCTGGGTCTTGCCCTACTTCTTAGTCTTGTTTTTCGTTGCTACAATTTCCACCTCTGTACTATCCACAAAGAGACCCTACAAGACAATCTGACAGCACAGGAGTGCCAGGAAACTTGCCCAGTTTGATACCTACATGCTTCAAAAAGAAAATAGCAGGCTGGGATTGTGGCTCAGTGGTAGAGCACGGGCCTCACATGTGTGAGGCACTGGGTTCGATACTCAGCACCGCATATAAATAAATGAATAAATAAAGGTCCATCAACAACTAAAAAATTTTTTTAAAAAGAAAATAGCTACCACATATGAGAGAAAATATTCAACCTTTGACCACCTGAGTTGGCTTATTTCACTTGGCCTGATGTTCTCTATTTCTTTATTTGCCATAACTATAAAGCTCCAGTAAAAATTAATTAATTACTAGAAATAAAATAAATCAGAAAAGGCAAAGCCCCAGTGACACACTTTTCTGAATCACCGTAGCAGAACAACTGTCAAGGGATGTCACCGGGGAAGATATCCATGGCATAAGAAAATGAATGCTAAATCTATGGTGGCTATAAAACCACTGGCTTCTGATAATGTAATCCAGTTATGTGGCTGGGCTTTAAAAGACAGGGTGCTGTTTATTGAGTATCCTCACATGTAGCACATGTTCTGAAAGGACAAAATATATATCTCAATTTTTTTTTTAATTTTTGTACCATCTAGTACACATCTGTAAGGTAGAATGAAACAAATAGCAGAGAGAGAATGAATGAATGTCACAAAGGATATCGCAAAAAAGAAAAGAAAAAAAGTGTAAAACTCAAATGCAGAGATAAATTTGTGCAACCCTACTTCTTTACCAGCTTAGGAAATAGAGGTCATTAAGGCATTTTATATTCTTATCTATAAAAATCATCCCAGGGCCCATAGAAGCCAGCCAAACTGGAGAAAGTATCCTTGCCAAACCTCAAAAGAAAAGGGCTCTATAAGCAAAGTGAGTCATAACAACCTCTTCTAATTGTGGGAACCAAACAGTGGCAGGTTGTAAAAGGAAAACGCAGCATGTTCCCATAAACCATGGGGTAAGCCTTGGAGACAGCATGTAACAGGCTCAGGAGTATTCTCTTCTGTCTTATCAACTACCGTGCCTGTCCTTACGGGGTGGGGGGAGTGGACCATGATCTAGTTACTAAGAAAAAAATATATAATCTTCTCATTGACTTTAAAATCACTCAGAGATCCACTTCCAATCAAGAAAAAATTCATGGAATCCAAGCAAGACAGGACTAGGTGTCCAGGGATAAAGGACGGTTGTATCTTTCTTGAATAGAGAAGCTGTCACTCAAAGACAGGCAGGACACCTCTGACCATCCATCAGTTGAAGTCTCATTTTGTCTTGTTTGCCAGTAAAGGGAATGGGCTACACACATGATTCCTGTTCTCTCAACTCTGTCTTGGGAGCTCACAAATTTAGAAAAGGCCCCTTGGCCAGCATTAGAGGTCTAGCACATGGCCAAGGTGGTGTTTGTCTATCTTTGAATTCATCTGCCCTTGTGAGAGATCAAACATAGCCATGACTAAAATACTACTCACGGGGCTGGGATTGTGGCTCAGTGTTACAGCGCTTGCCTTGCGTGCATGAGGCACTGGGTTCGATCCTCAGCACCACATAAAAATAAAGAAAGAAAATAAAGATATTAAAAAAATAAAATAAAATAAAATAAAATAAAATAAAATACTACTCACCACCCAACTAGCATCCCAGACTAGATTAAAATATAAGCACAAAACTTACACCAATAACCATGAACTTTGACTTGATCACCTCTTGACCAAGCCTGTAGAGGGAAGCACTATCAGGGTTCTAATAACCAGCAGAGGTGTGGTTCCAAAGGATCATTTTACCTCATTTGCTTACACATGAGACTGTCTTCTAATTGTTAGAATAATTCATGCACACTTCTTTGTGCTGGACTCTGTTATACGCTGGGCATGCAGCATAAATAAGAAAACTCTGTTCTCAAGATCCAGCAGGTTTGCTTTCTAGGAGAATAACTCATCACAGGATGCCAGGCTAGGGGGACTCCATGGGAGAAGCATCCTGGGGTCCCCACTTCCCTCTGCCCATGGGATTAGGCTCTTAAAAGAGAAGTGCCACAGACCTAGGATGCTATAATTATCTCAGCCATTTAAGGATTATGCTCCTGGGAGACTATAATTATCCAAATATTGTTGCATTCAGGGATATTTTACTTACAAGGGAGTTCCTTCATTTTTACAGGATCTTTCAAGGGGGCCCAAAGGGTGTATCCTCTCTAATGTGGTTCCTTAAAAAAAAAAAAAAAAGCTAGAAATAAACAACTGCATCTGGCATGAGGGTAGGGCCCAGCTGAATACAACCCACCAAGGACTTTCCATGTGGGCACAAAGGAACCAGCTTCCTTTTCTTGCCTTAAAAATAGTTATCAGTCATTGGAGGTCAAAACCTAGGACTTTGGGCTGGGATTGTAGCTCAGTGGTAGAGCGCTTGCCTTGGATGTGTGAGTCACTGGGTTCAATCCTCAGCACCACATAAAAATAAATTAATTAATTAAATAAAGATGTTGTGTCCATCTACAACTAAAAACAAATTATTTTAAAAACCCTAAGACTTTATTCATTCTTAATCCCATGCTTCTTCTCTTTCCCACCCACCCACAAATATCTCTTCAATCTAAAGTCTATGTATTTTGAGAAATTGCTGAAGAAAACTCGGGGCATTTAAGATACAACTTCATCCAGAGGTTTGTGTATAAATTATTCACATGATAATATGTGCCCTGAGGGCTGACCCTTTTTTGTTACTCCCTTTAAACCAATGCAATGCTAATTGCTGTAAAATTATGTGAGGGTGGGTGGAGAAAAGGAAGAGAGACACTACAGACTGGAAAAGAGATGCTCAATGAACTCAATGAGCTTCCTTGATTAATGCAATTCTTACTAATGTGACAAGCATTATTCCAAGCATTTTATGTCTCATTAATCTCAATTGTATCCTTATGAGTAAATAATCTTACAAAGCCCATTTTACAGATGATGAAATCAAAGAACAGAGAGGTTGGGTAACTTGTTCAGTGTCACAAAGCTGATAGATGACAGAATGAAGACCCAAAACCAGCAATCTGACTCCAGAACCAATTCTTAGTTATTGTTCCAAGCTCCCTCCAAATCTTGAGACCTGCCCCATGCCATATATTGTCGGTTTTGTTTTTTTTTCTTTTGGTGGGGGGAGATATCAGGGATTGAACTCAGGGGCACTCAACCACTAAGCCACATCCCCAGCCCTATTTTGTGTTTTATTTAGAGACAGGGTCTCACTGAGTTGCTTAGCACCTCGCCATTGCTGAGGCTGGCTTTGAACTGGTGATTCTCCTGTCTCAGCCTCCCAAAGTGCTGGGATTACAGGCTTGCGCCACCACACCTAGCTAAGAACAAGTTATTTTGTTGTTTTTTTTTTGTTTGTGTGTGTGTGTATGTGTGTGTGTGTGTGTTTTCTGGGGATTGAACCCAGGGCCTTGTGCATGCAACGCAAGCACTCTACCAACTGAGCTATATCCCCAGTACCCCGATGCCATATATTGTAAGAAGTATGATAGAGGAACAGAATAATGGTAGGAAGGTCCCTGCTTTCCGGGGCTTTATGAGCTTCTAGGAAAGAGACACATGTATAAAACTCACTGTAGTATAAGACATAATGTGACAAAAATAATGACAGGTATAGACAAATCACTACAGAAGGTTGAGAGAGAAGGGGTTAATTCTGGTGTAGCATGAAGAAGGGCTTCAGAAGGGAGATGGCATTCACCAGGCATACAGCAGCAGGGAAGACTCAGGTGCCAGTCATTTCATGCAGAGGCAGAACAGCAACATCAGGTGCCTGGGAAATTCAGGATAGACGAGGGCAGAGCATGCATGGGAAGCAGCTGTGAGAAATGAAGACGCAAAAGTCTGCTGGGATCAGATGTCAACAGCAAAGAGACCGGTAAGAAAGGAGTGGGAAAGGCCCTCTGTGCCTGGGTCACCACCAGAGGCAAGAAAGAAGACAACCATTGATTTTAGGGTTCAGCCAAATTTGGATTCACTGTGATTGAGGAGACTACAAATTACCTGTGGATTGGGTTGGAAGAATTGTTTCTTGTTTTTCTATATCTTGAACCACTTTTCTCATAGTATCTCTGTTCAGCCTTTCTTTTCTTTTCTTTTCTTTTTGTGGTGGTGGTGATGCTGAGGATCAAACGTGGGACCGCCTGCGTGTCAGGATGTGCTCTACAACTGGGCCATCCCAGCACCTCATCTATTTAGACTTTTATCCAGTCTGGTTCAACACTCACAGTTCTTCCATTTGGGAAGGTTTCAGTGGGAACAGCTCACCTCTGCACCACACAGCCTCAGCTGGGGAAACTGATCTGGGCTGAAAAATCCATTTCCAAGAAGGCCTCACTCACGCGGCTGGCCAGATGGCACTTTTCATCATCTGGGAGTTCTTCTGGGCCTTCATCTCTCCCTTAGCCGGCCACGACAGCACAGTGACTTCTTACAGTGTCAGACTTCTTACATGGGACTGGACTCTCACAAAGAGTAAACCTGGGAAATTTCAGGCATGGTCTCAGAAGTCCCTGAATGGCAATCATACCTAAGACACTCCATCGATCAAAGCAGATTAGAGGGCCAGCCAAGATCCAAGGACAGGAGTCTACTTAACATCAGCTACAAAAACAGTAATCTACCACTCCACCTGTTATTGGTCAAGTTCAAGACTGTGAATAAAAAGAGTTAAGATATGGTCCTTGCTTCATAAAGCTAGTGACCTGTATCATGGGGTTTGTGTTAAATTTAAGAAGAATGAAGAGACACAACAATTGGAATTAATGCCTAGACTCTAATTGGATCCCAATTTTAAAGTCCAGCTAAATAGACATTTTAGGGACAGTGGGAGCTTCAGTATGAATTCAATATTAGATGAAATAGGAAATTAATGTTAATAGTCTTGGAATAATAGTGGTATTGTGGTTATGTAAGTGATTGTCCTTATTTTGGAAAGATGAATTACAAAGTATTTTCAGAGTGAGATATTATGATAGCTGCAACTTACTTCCAAATGATTTAGAAGAAAAATGATCGATGGATTGATAAAGCAAAGAGTGACCACATGTTAACAATTATTGAGTCTAGGTAATAATAATATGGTTGATCATTATACTATTCTTCCAAGTTTTCTGAAAATTTTTGTGATTAAGAAGTTGGCAATGAAAAGGTAATGACCTAGTTTTGATCTCTCCATGGAAGTGATTTCCCTAAGAGAAAACTAATCAGAAATATGCATTGAATGAAATAATAATCAAATGTTCAAACTCTTTCATTTCATGACCTGACTTAGAAGGTCCTAGTCAATAAATACTGTCTTCCTATCAACACACCCTCCAGAATACACAGGGTGAAAATCTGGAAGAAGATTCTCCCTTTGGGAGGAGAGGTGGTAAGGTAATAAACTATTGTCACCCTGCTGGGTACCTGTGCTTTATTTTCTGGCTCAAGAGCACAAAAAGCTTTTCTTTCTTTTGTTTCTGCATTTGAGCAAGGCTAAAACTGTCATGAGAGTCCTTAGGTCAAGGGAGAACCACACAGAAGAAGCTATACAATTGTTGGTCCCACACAGGGTCTGATCCTGCCATCGCCCCCACCAAGCTTGCTGTCTTGTGTGTATGGAAGCACAGAGAGCTCCCAGGGCACAGCTGTGTTCAGGAACATCAGGGATTGCCAAATGCCCTCTGGCGCTGGCTTATGGTCTTGCTTCTAGGTTTAGGTTTAGGGAGAATAGGCCTCTTTCCCAATGATCCACCAACTGATCACACCTTTCAGACTCCATGTATTAAGCAAAAAAAATCACAATATAACATGATTCAAGAGCCACTGTATGAACATCTTGTATACCTAATGAACATCTTGGATACCTAATCTGGAGCCTTCTTTCCAAAGAGCCTCATTGCCATCTCCTCTGTCTTCATTTCCCCCATAGAAACCAGTGCTCCTCCACATCCGTCCCTTCTAACATTGGTTATAAAATTCGTCTTAACCCCCGCCACCTGCAAAACACACACACACACACACACACACACACACACACAATTATGAAACTTCTCTTTACCTAGCTTCCATGATATTATTCTCTGTGACTGACCTTGTATTTTGTCGCTCTCCTCCTGCTGTCTTTCTGTACCTCTCCTTCCTTCTTAAACAAGCTATTCACCAAAAACATGTTTATCTCTCCACTGATAGTTTTCAACCTTTGTTGAACGTTAGAATTACATATAGACCTTTGCAAAGCTATATGTGCCTAAGCCCTGTTCTTAAAGTTTCTGATTCAGTATGTCCTTGATGGAAAGTAGCCATTCAATGTCTTAAAGGTCCCCAGGTGGTTCTAATATGCATCTAAGATGGCAACCACTGTTCTTCTCTTGCCTTTCCTAAAAGATCTTATCAAGGAAGGAAAGACAAAGATTCATTCAAGAAAGTAAATGAATGAAGGAATGATGAAATGTATGAAAGTCATGGCATCAAATATTATGTCTATGATGACACCATGTCAAGTAATCTACAAGTCTTCCCTGAAAATAAATTTGGCAAATGAAGACAGAGGAGATGGCATTTATTAATTTTCTTGTGCTACAGAGTTGAGACTTTACTCCAGCTCTAACAAAAGCATTGATCTCTGGGAAATAATAATTGAATGAATGACTAGTAAAATCATGTCCTATTCCTGGCATCTCTTATAAACTCTAGCCCTACATGTATAACTAAATGCTAGACCATCCATATGCACCTCAAATTATTTCTATATGGTCCACATGCAGCCCAACTGAATTTGTACCTAACTTAACTCACCAATTCTCATGTAAAAGTGTAGTTTCTATTATCACCACCATCTCAGTTTCTCAGATCTGAAACCTCAGCCTTGTTTTTATCTCTACATTTGTGCAAGTGATAGCTATTATAAATTGCTAAATTCTTTCAGCTTATTCTGCAATGTCTTTCATATCTTGGAGTATTTTGGGAGTAGACTACTGAGGTGTAAGATATTCTAGCAGGAGCTAAATGCAGAAGATTATCCTTCCTTTTGGAGAAGATCTCTCAACATGATCTAGATCACTGGACCCCTAAATATTTCACTAAGAGGGAAGACTCCTGAGTCTCCTTGGATTTACCTCTTGCTCTATTATGGCTTATTAGGTGTCCCCCAAAAGCACATGTGAAAGATAATACAAGAAATTTAGAGGTGAAATGACTGGATTATGAGAGCTTTAGCCCAGTTAGTGAATTCATCCCCTAACAGGGATTAACTGAGTGGTACCTGAAAGCAGGTAGGAGGTGGGTCATTGGAGGCATGCCTTTTGGGTTTTATATTTGTCATGGTGAGGAGAGCTCTGTCTCTGCTTCCTGGAGCCATGTTCCCAGCTGCTTTCCTCTGCCACACTCTTCTGCTACAATGTTCTGCTTCATCTTTCCCTTTGTTTAGTATATAGTAACACCATCAATAACAGAAGGAATGTCCTATTTCATGGAAAATCTTTACTTAACAATGCAGAAATTATAAAGCACCATTTGCTCCCCTTAATAAGTGAATTCAGTCAACAATTGTCAATAGATGTTAAAACAATTAACTAAATTGGTAAGGTGGATTTTATAATGAATGAGCGAGCCAGACAGCAATCACAACCATTGCTCAATCTTAGCATCACTAAACTAAGAGAAACTATATATTACGTCCAGCCTGTTGTAATACAATAGGAAATAGATTACCTTTCTAGTATTCTTGCCTAAATAAAATGAATATGAATCGAATTCATTCTAATCTAACCACCAATTTGTAAGAAAATAAAAGGAATAAAATTACAGGTTAAAGGACATCAAGAAGAAACAATCAGCCAGATGCAGAATGTGAGACATTCTGTAGAACAGACCGCCCAGTTCCTTCAACAAAGAAATAGCTTGTTGGGGAAGAAAGGGGAATACAGGAAGATGCCTATAACAACTAAATTCAATGTATGGACTTCTTTGGATCTATATTTGAACAAACCATCTGTAAAAAGGCATTTTTGAGGCAAATAGGGAAATTTTAAAAGAAGTTGTGTATCACATATTTAAGGAATACTCCTAAGTATGATAATCATAGTTAAATCAAAAAAACAATATTGTAGTCAAATGTTATAGAATTTGCTTTAAAATATCCAAGCAAACCAATGCTAATAGGTATTCCTTTTTATTCATCTTCCACATGGTGCTGCACCGTCTCTTTCCTTATTGAAGTATCAGGTAAGATGACAAAAATGTAATATCATGTGATGAAACGTAAGCAGAAAGAGGACTTAGAATGCAACAGAAAACACCAGTAAAACTTTCAGGAGGAAGTAAGCTTTATTTGAGTCAAATACTGGCAATCAGTTTAAGGAACAGGTATCTAGGAGGAATTTATGGTCCAGTGCAGCCAGCTGAGAACACACTGAGCAGATCTGTCCCACAGCACTATCATATCAGTTCCACTGAAAGCAGATCAGTTCCATAGTGCTCTCAACCAGAGATGAACTCAGATACCTCTCGAGCTTTGAATGTTGGTGATGTAAGAGATCTTCCCGCCTGTCATTTTGAATTTTTTTAAAAATTAGCGGTTGTGAGCTGATTTTGTGCAATGTGGCAGGCTTCCCCAAAGAGAGTTTCATGCATGTATTTTACAAATGAACACAGGATATAGAAACCCAAATTCCCAGAAACAGAGAATATCTTTGGATATCATTTCATCTCAGAATATCTGAATTTCCTCCAAATGATAATGTGAAACTTTCATATGATATGATCTATTAAAAACCAAGACCTCAAGAGTCAAACTGATGTACAAACATGTAAACCACCACTAACACAATATCTCTCTGCATACCTATATAATTAATCTAAGCTTTGTGACCCACATTGTGTCCACAGATGGGAGAACTTCCTGGGTTAAACTACAGTACAAAAAAATACCTTTTTAAAAATTCAAACAATTACAGATTGAATAAAATCCCAACTCACTATTACCTGTTTTGTATAAATATATTTCTGTTTATACACTATCTTCTAGTCATATTACTGTGCTTTATGCATCTTCCCATTAAGAAATATTTGTTGAGTGAATAAATGAGTGAATATTTAGTGTGCTTGCTTGGACTCTTCAATATCTAATGATTTAAAAATTTCCAAACTGACTTTTATGAAACCGGAAAAACGCCAATTAAAAAGATGGGGTAGGGACTGGTTTTCTTGTGCAACTGAACAGTTTCAGGGTTAGTCTGGTTTCAGGCCTCAATGAACCAGGCAATACAGACATGCTGTCAGGACGGGGTTGCTCTGAATGTGTCTATTCTCAGGCATGCTCTCCCAGGGCTACAAACTCTGCAGGAAAAGCTATTCCTCTCTGTAGCCACAGCAGAAGAAAGCATTTACACTGAAGGGTTCACTCTGATGAAACTGACTGACAATCTGTTTTGGTCCCTCTACCAATCACAGGAACCAAAAGAATTGAACCCAACCAAAATGTACTTACCCAACAAATATATACTGAAGTCCCATTCAGTACTAGATGCAGTATAAGACCCTGAAGATTCAGAGATGAGGAAATGTGACATCTTCCCCCCTGGATGGCTAAATGATGACCTTGAGCCAATTATAGAGACTGAGGACATCTGGCCAGTCTAGGTCTCATGTGCAGTCCTGAACTGGAAAATAGACCCCTACTAGAATCACATGACAGCAGAGGAGGGATGGTCCCCAAAAGGGAACTGGAGTATTGTTACTTAAAGCAGAGAGAATGCAGGGCAGCTCATTTACTTTTAAGTGCATACGTAAGTTCATAGTTTTGCTATGGAAGGAAGACCAACTGCTAATATCAAGTTATTTTGTTTATACCACAGAGATGAGAAGTTTGGGACACAATGATACCACATTTCAGAAAGGTACCCTCACCCAAACACACTGTGTGATTCTATCCTGCCTTGAGGGTTGAGAATAGAGTGAAGGTTAAGAATACCCTAACTAATGTGCAGGGATACCAAATAATTAGGAGAAGAAATAAGAGAAATAAGAAATAAGAGAAAAACAATGGAAGCAAAATATTCAAAAGTACAGGAGAACACAATCCAATGAGCAATGAAAATCAATGAGGTTTACCAAAAACAAAAACAAAAACAAAAAAAACCTACCATGGGAAATGAATGAAGTAAAAATAAAGCAACATTTAAACTGTATTTCCACCTGTCCTTGAACCTGTTGCCAATAGTCAGTCAATTTTAACCATATTACGTAAACCAAAAATGCCAACTCCCCAGTTTCCTGAAAAAACATTCATCTCCTGAATATTTCAATGTGGGTATAATCACATGTACATTCAACTAAAATGTAGTTAAACAATCAATGTTTATTGAGTGCCCATTCAATGTGGCATCTTCCCTAAAGAGGGGTCAGGTTTAATGGACAGAGTGATTTATAAACAATGACAGCTCTGTGAGAAGGGCCATGATAGAGGACTCCATGGGAACTTAACGGAAGAGACCCCTAATTTTGCCAGGAGAAGTCATTTAAAGAAGAAAGGAATTCTTTTCATGGTGTTGGGCTTGGAGCTTAGAACCTCATACATGCTGGGCAAGGGCTCTACCGCTCAGCAACACCCTCCAGAGAAACTGTGGTCCACACAAGGATTGAACCCACAATCTTAGCACCAGGCCAGCCACAAAGAGGAAGGGACTTCAATAAGGAGGGTTAAGCAGGAATTTTCCAGATAGGCAATGATGAATAACATCTTGGGTTCAAGGAATCACACATGCAAAGGCATCCAAGATTGAAAAGGCAAAGCCTTTATGGGAAACTGAGGGAAAGCCAAGGGGCTGGAAGGCAGAGGGCAAATTCTAGAGGGCTTTTTAAAGAATTGAAACTTTATCCCACAGGTAATGGATGAGTCCGAAATTGTGACAATCAGATTTGCTTTGGAGAATGGATTGGAATGGGTGATACTAGAGTCAAGGGGACTAGTTTGAGTTGGTTTAGCCATTAGTAGAAACCATTCAAGGTCACCCACATTTCTCTTTCCTGAGGCAACGTAACATCTACTTCTCAGCCACCTTGCAATTGAAATGAGAGGTAATGTATGTCACCTCTACACTAAGGCATGGCAGCACCTTCATAATCTCTCCTGTGCTGCAGGTCCCTGTTGAGAAGGTCTTGATGAAACAATAAAGATTAAGATTTTAAAAAGATGGGGGAGCCAGGCGGAGTGGCGCAAGTAATCCCAGCACTTTGGGAGGGCTAAGGCAGGAGGATCATGAGTTCAAAGCCAGCCTCAGCAACGGCGAGGTGCTAAGCAACTCAGTGAGACCCTGACTCTACATAAAACACAAAATAGGGATGGGGATGTAGCTCAGTGGTTGAGTACCCCTTAGTTCAATCCCAAGTACCAAAAAAAAAAAGATGGCAAAATTCTGAGAAAAGCTCTTTAACACCTCCCAACCTGCCCCTTCATCTGCTTGAATAAAGAGATAAACTTTTGGGTCAGGGATGTAGCTCAGTGGTAGAGCATTTGCCTAGCATGCAAAAGGCCCTGGGTTATATCTCCAGAGTAGCAAAATAAACAAACACTCAAACAAACCATTGCTGTGCTTAAAACATTAAATAAAAGATTTCATTCCTACCACCAAAGAACTTGTGTATTGGAAAGATGCAGAGGAAACACTGAGTCAATCAGAGGGTAATACACGCCAATACACAGCTGAGAGTTAAATTGGATAAATAGATGGTGATGTAGGGAGTCATCTGGAAGGCTTCATGGAATAGGCAGCCTCTGTAAGATCCTTGAAGAATGTCAAGTAGAACTTGAAGAGGTCAGAAAGGTCATCAGGCAAGTGGTTGAAAGGAACATCGCAAATATGCCTCCTTTAATTGAGAAATGCTTGACTTCTCATGGTGCAGGAATCTATAAAAGGATAGTGATAGCTCAAGTTCCATCTGATTGTTTTTCCAAGTGAGGAAGATCGAGCCCGGTTTGTTTTTTTAACAAACCATATTTTTAGTGGAGTCCATTATGAATCTTACATTTTTCAAGCTGTCTCAAAGCTTATTTTATGTTGACATATTTCAAAGCTTGCAAAAGTCTTACTCAGGCCGAGATGGGGAGTTCAAAATGAAAGGAAAGTGCATAGACAAGAGCATTACTTCATAACCCATTTAAGAAGAGAGAGCTCAAGAGAGAAATGATTATGTGTGGAATCCCTCACGTTATCATCCTGCTATTTTAAAACACTCCTGTTTATAGTAGGCCCTGCTTGGTGAGAAGTCATTGCAAACCAGGTGGCCACCTTCTACCCAGTCCCCTCCTCAAAGCCTATTTCAAAACAAATCACCCACTCTGCCTATTGCTCTCAGAGGCACAGCACAGAGGGAGCCCTGAGGACTAATGGCCTTATCTCAGTCTCCTGTGGCTTCATGTACTTCACAGCAAAAATACATAGCCCTGTGACTCAGCTCTTTTAATATATTTGAGTTTCTATTACATGCTCCTAATTCATTCATTTGATCATTTATTCAACAAATATTCAGTGAGGAATTGCCATGTATAAAACAGTGCCAAATACCAAGGGAGCAATAAAGAAGAAGACATGGTTCTTAGCCTTGGAGAGACTAGGCTTCTCTCTTCTCTTGACTTTGGGATTAGGCCTAGAAAGTACTTCAGATATTTGTTCAGGTAAATCAGAGTTTTCACTAATGTTTAGGGAAATCAAACTACACCCACTGATTTTATAACAAAGCCTCTCAACTCACTCACTCACTTCCTTCCTTCCTTCCTTCCTTCATTTCTGAGGATGGAACTCAGGGTCTTCACATGTTGGGTGAGCACTCTACCAGTGAGCTAAACCCCCAGCCACAACTAGTTATTTCTTGAGCAAAAGCCATGGTTAAATCCACCACCCTTTTTTCTACCAGCAAAGTGCCAACATGAATCTCCAAAAGACCCAGAGACTATTCTGAATGTTTAACGTGCTTAATCTAACGGATCAGCTAGGATTTTCACACAAAAGTAATTCCAGAGAGAAGTAGTTTTCCCCCAGCCAGCCTATGGGTGAGGTTTTACTTAACCATCAACCAAGCCAATTAACAAAATTTATACCCAGTCATGGCACCCTGAACAACACTTACACACAAGGAGTTCTAGTGTTATTGTTATTGTTATTGTTTTGGTCAGATTTTTTGCTGCTGTGACTAAAAGACCCAACCAGCACAATTATAGGGAAGGAAAAGTTTATTTAGAGACTCATGGTTTCAGAGGCCTCAATCCATAGACAGCGACTCCATTCCTCAGGGCTCAGGGTGAGGCTGAACATCATGGAGGAAGGGTGTGGCACAGGAAGCAGCTCAGATGATGATCAGAAAGCAAAGAGAGACTCTACTCTTCAGATATAAAATATATACTCCATAGCCATGACCCCAGTGAACCACTTCCTCCAGCCACACTCCACCTGCCTCCAGTTACCACTCAGTTCACTGCATCAGGGATTAATTCATTGATTACATTAGTGCTGTAACCCCATTATTTCTCCTCCAAATCTTGCATTGTCTCACATGTGAGCTTTGGGGGACCATAACATGTATCCAGAGTGAAGAAAATGTTCCTCCTAAAATCTGATAACTGGGAGGTTTTATTTCATAATCAGAAACAACAGGAGCAATAATTTATTCCAATTCCTTCATTCAGCTTCCAAGTACACCTGACTCTGATATTAACCCAGTAGGAATTTCTATCTCTGATAGGAAGAGAGAGTGAGGTTGGACCAGTAATATAAACATGCTCCTCTTTAAAGGCATCTGCTTTGAAGATCAACACACTGGCTTATGGTATAAAAAAAAAAAGGAAACTTTTATTCTTAGCTATTATTGTTTTCATGAGCTCTATAAATTTATACATAATTTTTACCATAACAATAAAGCACATTTATTTTGCAGAAAACCTAAAGTAGGTGATTATAGCTAATGGAATAATGTATGATTAGTGGTGCCTTCATGCAGCACCTTCTCTTGTTTTTACTACTTCATTTTATTTTGTCTTACGGTTTGATTTCTGGAGAATCTGACTTCTTCATAGGCATTGTTTTCAAAAGTAGAAAACACTTGGTTTTGTTTGCCAAAGAACTGCCTTGAAAAACACACTGTTGTTCTGGGATACTTAATTGAACTGGTATCATCTTGTTTTAAAACATCACAGTGTTAAGTAAACTTGACCTGTGGCACCAAAGTACTCACTCTTCCTGCTGCTCCATGCCACTGAAACACATCTGTACATGTGTCATGCCATAATTTCTCCAGCAAGACAGTGTAAACCTCCCTCTGAAAAATAATTAGGACCCTCTCCACACATGCCAAAATTTTAGGATCTTACATCTTTTCAAAGCCAACTCCTGCACCAAAAAAATAAAGCATTCTTTTTTACTACTCTGAGCATAATATCTTCCCTAGAATTAGCTGCTGGAAGTGAGTGTCCATCAATAGGACCAGAATCCCCTAATGTCCTGTGGGGTTGTATTAAAACTAGGGCAAAATCTCCAAAAATTCCAAGAATCAGACAAGAATTTATGAGGATTTATGCACCAGCATGTTCACTACATGATTCTCCATAATTTCAAAGGAAAATAAGATGTTCAACTTTGGGAGTTCAGTAAATTACATTTTAATTCCTATCATGGAATATTATGCATCCTTTAAAATGATGTTAATAGAGAGTTTAAGTGACCCACGGAAATAAGCATTATATACTAAATTTTAAAATGAGAATCCAAAATTATACATATAGAATTGTCTTTGCTACATGGAGAAGAGAAGAAAAAAAAACCTGAAAGTGATGGGCTAAAATGTGTATCATTGTGAATGAATTGGTATAAGGATGGAGATGGAGAGTTGGGAATAATTATCCTGCTCTTTATCCTCTTTGTATTTTGTAAATTTCCCATAGTTGGCATGCATCACTTCCATATTTTGTTGCTGTTATTGTTATTTAGTAGATATTAAGGCCAAGGAACATAACAGAATCTGTCATCCTGGAACTCAGCCTAGTATCACCATGAGCGCCCAACTTCTAGTTTGTTTTAAGATCATTTTGTGACCCTGACCTTTCCCTAGTGCAATGCACAGTAACTAATGCACTAGGGAAAAGATGGGGACATTTAGAGACACAAAGTACATTCACTTTTGTTTGTGTTTTGTTTTTTATTTTTGAGATAGGGTCTGGCTAGATTGCCAGGGCTGGCCTTGAACACCTTGACCTGGGCTCAAGTGATCCTCTTGCCTCAGCCTCCTAAGGAGCTGAGATTAGATGTGCACCATCTTTTCTAGGTCTGAATGCTGTTTTAAAGTACATGAGAAGAGCTGTGAGTGCAGCTCAGCAGTAGAGTGCATGCTTATCATGTATGAGGCCCTGGGTTCAATCCCCAGCCCTCAAAATAATAAGAAAAGACACAGGAGTGAGAAAAGGAAGATCTAAACAGGAAACATCAGAAAGAGGAACCAGGCATGGAAGCTGGGAGCATATCACAGCATAGCTTCATGTGATCAGGCCAATGATGTCAGGTTTTGATGTCATGATGGTAACTTCCTGCTTATAAAGAGTAATTTTTCTTTTTCAAGGGTACCCGATTCCCAGATTTACAAAGTTGCTCCTCCCTTACTCAAAGCCTAAAGCAATCAAATAGAGCTTGACAAATATCCATACTATAAATAACTCTTCCTACTCTTTCCCTACTGAGATAGGCAAATAGGCACCACCTAGCAGAGACCATGAGCTTTGCTGGGCCTCTTTAAAGCAATAAGAAAGCACAGCAATGAGAACTGAGCAGTTGAGTCCCAAGCCTTGTCCAAAATACTCCAAAATACATGAGAATTTTCAAAGAACAAGAGCAAAAAGAATGAATGGGGCAGAGCAGATAATGGTTTTAAGAGAAACACTCCGTTCTTAAATTTGGTGCACCTCTAGGTTGTCAGGTATTTTTTTTTTTAAGGGAAAAAAAAAAGAAAGAAAAACACAGAAAAGAGCCCCTTGTGGTTACAAAAATCACATAGCTATGTTATGAGGACCAATAAAACTATTAGCTATTGGCCCAAAGCCAAGAATCCATTAATGACAGACTGGTATCTATCCAGGAATGTAAAATGTTTTACTAAATAAACACTAGCGCAGGAAACATTCAACTTCTGTCATTATGTAAAACTCAAGTGTGATTCTATCCTGAAGTGGAACAGCAAACAGTCCGGATCAAAAGGGGGGAAAAAAAAGGCAGCAGAAGCAGCAGTAGTTCTCCAGTACCAGGAAGAACCAAAACTTAAAATATTCTAGAGTATGACCTACAAAGCCTGGTCTATAAAGCATCATACTATTCTTCAAGAATGCCAGTGATGGCATTTTAAAACGAAATGAAAGAAGGAACTTATTTAGAAGGAAGTGGAGTTAACCACCTGGGATAATAGTTAGTAATTAAACTATAATGACTGATTTTTACAGCTTTTCAAGGCTGTACAAACAGAAGATTAAGGCTAATTGAAATATGAGATTAAAATAACGATTACTATTTGTTACTTGGGGCTAACTATAGCTTTCTCACACGTATGTACATATTTCTTCAGCGTAATAAAAGCTGGGAAAAAATTACCAGTAAACATATACAGATTCCCTGAAAGCATAAAGTATCTAGCAATAAATAAAGCAGAATAATGCCTCACTAGTCCTAAAACACTTAGAATTTGTATGTGTCTAATAGCATTTAGGATTTTGCATGCTGACTTTGTCTGCACTCATGTGGGCTATGGGGAACAGTTTTCAATCTGATTATGCTTAAGTCAGCATTAACTTTCACCAGGATTGGAAACTTTCATCCAACTGAAAAATCAGTTAAGGGGATTTGTGGGGATTATATAAATTTAAGTGTCATTTAAATATTTTAAGACATACAGGCTAGCCTCAAACAAGTCATTTTGACTAAATCGCATTTAACTAAAGAATTCAGAGGCTTTATATCTCCTAAATAATCTTCCTCACTTCTCACATAAATATGTTCTGCAATTTCTATGTCCTATGAATGTCTTTCATCCTTGGTAAGCCAAAATAAATGTTAAAAAGATGATAAGACCCAAATTATACTCTTAAAAGCAACCTAAGCTGAGAGTCCATGATGGCTCAGATTTATCTATTTGTAAGACTAGACCATTTTCAAAATATGGTTTTTCAGCCCCCACTGCCAGATGAAAGCTCAGGCATATAGTATATGGCTCAGAAAAAAGAATAGTAAAATTAGTGACAGCCTTCAAACTTGAAGATATAAGAAAGAATCAGAGAACAATGGGGGCAGCAGCTAATGCTACAAGCTCATAGCCAAGTTTAGCCCATTGAACAGCTAAGAATTTCAGCGATGACTCTTCAGAATGCCAGTGTCAAGTCAGCAAAGTAAGATCCTTAATCTTGTCAATATCATTACTACCTGCAGATAACAGAGGTAGGACCGTCTCTGCAGGATGGCAACCCTTCTAACACTATCTGCATCTCCATCATAAGGTCCAGTTTGCAGATGCCTTTTTCATAAGATACAAAAGCAGTGTGACAGAAAAATTCCACTTATGAAACTTCCTTATTAAAAATGCCTTTTGATACAGTAAAAATTCAAGCTAGTATTTTAATTAATGGGGAGAATAAATTGTGAGTTAGTGAAAAGTTTGAATGATAGAATTTTTAAATAAATGTCTATTTCAAATACAAAAACTGAATAAATAAATCTGTTTGATGGCAAAGAATCTCTGTAAACCTATAGAACCATAATCACAGTTTCCATTACTCGAGATCCTGTAGATTTTTTGCTGCACTCTATTTTTAAAAGAATGGATCAACTCACAAGACCATAGTCTGCATTAGAAAATGGCTCTAAAAACTTTCATAGACCCAATATCCCAATTATTAACATCTACTCACCTATGCAGAGTGACCAATATTATCCAGAATGACATCCTTGAGGAATTAAAGTATTCATAAATTGAATTCAATTACCATACCAACTAAAATAGAAAAAGGGAATTTTCTACAGCATTTAGCAAAACCAAAAAATCTGGGATGCAAAAAACTAAATGACCCTAACAAGATTTTACCATATTATACTAATGTTCTCAAAAAAGTTTGTTCTCTGCAGTCTGATTTACACTATTAGTTGCTCAGCAAACCCCTCATTCATGGGCATTTTTAACCCAATTCAGGATGAATTATAACAAAGTCTAAATTAGGAAACTCTTAATTGATGGGTTTTGACTATATTTGGAAAACTCTACCCATAATCTTCTTTCTTAAAAACTCTGGTAGCTATTGCTGCTAACAGTCACAACTGGTTTGAAGACAAAGTTGAGAAAAATATGTTACCAAGTCCTACAATCTCAATATGATAGTAATTAAAGATATTTCGATAGGATAAATCTATAAGAATGATTTTTGTAAAAATTAAACTCAGGAGTGGAGGAAAAACATTTTGACATGTTACAGCAGTACAGAATCAATGGTAATTCAAAAAAGAGGAAAGATTAAGCTAAATCTGGAAAACCTCAGGACAAAAGTGCCTGAGATTAGGGATAGTAGCAGCCTGACTACTTGAAACAAAAGAAATAAAATAGTGACCTGCATCTTATAGATAAGGCTTGATGACCCACAAGCATAGGATTTTTTACATTCTTTAACATCTGGGATATAATTATTGGACAAAAAACAAAATGGGAACTAATTAAGCAATTTGTAATAGACACCAAGAAGCCACTAAAATCACATTATTTGAATGGATTGCAATATGGGCTTGTTTTTATAATACATTTTAAACATGCACCCAAGATACAAAGGTAGCAATGTCTTTCTTAGGCCTTGGTGTTTTGTGCACACAAGCAACAACCACATCCCACAATCAGATAAATGCTCAAAAGAAGGAAATGTGAAGGTGGAAAAGTGATAAAGTCCTTATGACTCTCTTAAACGGAGTTAAGACCTATTAGGTCAAACCCTGCTGGGTAAATAAACTGCTCCCTGGTGTAAATTAGAAACTTTTGGAGGTGCATTAACTTCTTCAGGCCCCTAAGGTACTGTTTAGTAAATTACTATTCCAGTGAACTAAATGATACCCTAGGGGCCTGAAAGAGTTAATGCACCTTCAAAAATGAGCAATTTACTCTCTTCTCACCAGTAGGATATCACACACCTGCACACCCCTGCCTCCCCAACTGAGTAAATTCAGTGGATACTAAGCACATTCCTTCATTCATTCACTCACTTACAATTCCTGGGGCTCCAGGTCCAGCCACATGATGTTCTATGCACTGGGAAGACAGCAGTGAAACAGACAGACAATGGAAGGACAGACAAACTCACAAAGGTGACATTCTGGTGGGGAGAGACAAACACTATAGAAGTATAGAAAGAAGACGTGTCACAAGTGACACCTGTGATGAAGAAAATGACAAGATGAAGCACATCTACCCTGAAGGACAGCTACCCTGCAGGGGATGACAGCCTCCAGAGGCTGGCACAGGAGCCACAAGGCCCGAACGTGGAGGAGGAAACAGAAGCCAACATCTGGTGGAGTGGGGGGAGTATTGTTATGAGCACCACCAGCCTCCAGTACCAGGTACAGAAGGAACCTCTTCAAGGAACAACAAGGTCAGTGCACCTAGGCCAAGGGGACTGTAAAAGGTGGGGCAGGGACTGGAAGCCCCACCCCTGTCAAGTTCAAGCTTAGAAAATGATCTGGGGAAGTGGGAGAGAGCAGTAATTTTTCAAAATTAGAAAGAAGAAAAAGAAGCATCTTGAGATGTCAGTGGTGCTTGAACAGAGCTTTCAGTGGGGAAGAAAATGACAAGCTGCAAGAGAATCTAGAGGAAGAGGCGCATGGTCACTAAACTGTAGAGATTCTATCCTAAGTTGGTCAGGTTCTGGATGAGTCAGGGTTCTCCAGGCCTGTTGCATTCTTAGCAGATACAGAAACCACATTAAGCCTTAAGCCATATTTCAACAACCAAAGAAAAGAGAAATTTCTTTAGGGAAAGAAGATATATCCTATGCCTCAGAGAGCAAAGTGACTCGTCACTTCCTCCTCCCCTGCCCTCTGAATGTTCTCCGAGGCCCCTTTTCTGTTAAGGCTTCAGAAAATTCTAAAGGCCAAACATTTGTTTTTACATCCAGGAAACTGAAATAAAGCCTGGCTAAATTTATTTTCTCAAGGGTACTAAAGGAATTGGCTGCAGGTCTTTTGATTCATCTGTAGAGAAATTGAAAGGTAAATAATAACATTTTCTAAATATTTCCAAATAATTTCAAAACAGTAATTACTAAGTAATAATTCAATCTTACTCTTAAAAATCCACATGAATCAAATATTTTATAGGTAGTTAATAATAAAATCTAATAACAACATACCTGTAAAATCAACATCTTGCTGCTAAAATACCACCAATAGACATGATGGATTAAATCCTTACTGTTACCTGAGAAATGCTTGAATAAGGATGGGGCCCTGGGTCTCTCCCCTCAGGTCACTCACATATTTCTCAGTAGCCAGTGCCTTGAAAGAGAGAAATCCTTTGAATAAGGAGAGTAAATACACCATGCAAGTTGGGTCAAGTTGGGTCAGACAGCACACATTACAGGGTGCAGCCTCATAGCTGAAAGTGCCCACATACTGCAAGGCAAATCCTGGCCAGGTTTTGACATAATTGGCTTGGCTTGCTTTGTTAAATGTAAGACAGTCTATTTAGAAGCTGCTCCACTTAATGGGACAGCTTTCTAAACAGGCCACCCCATATAAAAGTAAGAGGAAAAGACAATTACTCCCAAGAACTGAGTATTTAGCAATCGCCTGTGGGTAGAGTCAATTGAAGAAAGCACTAGACAGTCAACTCACCATTAAGCAAAGATAACCTGAAAAGATTTTTAAAAAGAAAAAAGTATTCTGATCCAGTTCTAAAAGAGAAAAGATTGGTATCTAGGGTCAGGTGGTACTAGTAGTCCTACAACTCAAAAGCACTTTATTGTAACTGCTGGATAGGAAGAGAGATCCCAAAAAGTCAAACCAGAAATGATGCTTTGAGCTCCATGTCTCAGCTATTTCATTAGGTTTTGTATGACTTTAAGTACGGGAGTTTAGTGGAGAAAGTAAGAAATATATCAAAGATGTCAAACTGAAAGCATTTTCTCACTCATTTTCTATCTATGTTTACAATAAACCCCTAAAATAAAGGTAAGCTAATGGTGATACTCATTTAGTTTGCTGACTGCTAAATGAAACCAAAATCAAATCCCTTTTCAACTTCAAAGTCAATGCTCTTTCAACTGAACCACACTGCAAATGATCACATTTTGAGGGCCAGAATCACATACCAGAATCTATGTGAAACAGGAGTGTGAACCTGTTTGCGTATGTGCATCTTCATGTACGTATTACCAAGCCCAGTCTGAGTACATGTAAGCAATTATTATAAAACACAAGTGGTGTTCACATTTTATTTGAACTTTTTGGACTGATCACCTCAACTCATCATACTAGGAAATAGGCTTGGCTTTAATTTACTTGATCTCTCTTAATACACTCACACATACACACACACACACCATTTCTTCTTTTTTGGTTCTATGCAGTGCTTGATTGTTTTTTTAATATATTTTTAGTTATTGATAGACCTTTATTTTATTCATTTATTTATATGCGGTGCTGAGAATTGAACCCAGGGCCTCACACATGCAAGGCAAGTGCTCTACCACTGAGCCACAACTCCAGCCCCCACTTGATTGTTTTTTAATGAGCACAAATCATTTTTAAAAAGAAAAAAAGAATAAAAGTATATAAACCACCGCAACAAAATAGATTTTAATTTAGCCAATCAAAAAAATCTATAAACGAGCTGGGCGCGGTGGTGCATGCCTGTAATCCCAGCACTTTGGGAGGCTGAGGCAGGAGAATCGTGAGTTCAAAGCCAGCCTCAGCAAAGGCGAGGCACTAAGCAATTCACTGAGACCCTGTCTCTACATAAAAACACAAAATAGGGCTGGGGATGTGGCTCAGTGGTTGAGTGCCCCTGAGTTCAATCCCTGGTACCAAAAAAAAATCTATATATGGGAGTTAGGCACAGTGGCACAGGCCCATAAACCCAGTGGCTCTGGAAGCTGAGGCAGGAGGATCACAAATTCAAAGCTAGCCTCAGCAACTTAGTGAGACACTTAGCAACTCAGCAAAACCCAGTCTCTAAATAAAATATTAAGCACTCCTGGATTCAACCCTCAGTACCAAAAAAAAAATTACAAATGGGAATAATAATAATAAAAGGGAAAGAAAGGAAATGCCTAATCAAGCACTTAAATACATAATAATCTAATAGTTCTTACCCTTTTCAATATCAATGCCACCCAGCAGTGCAGTATTTTGAAACAATTTTTTCACCAATCATTGCAAACCACTAATCTGAGACTTCAATCAGTACAATATAACAATGTAAAATTCAAAGCAAATGTAAAAAAATGAAAGATGTCCAGTAAGATAACCAGTCTTAATTGCATATATGTACAAATTTCTATCAAGCTTTTTGAGACATGGAAAAAAGAAAGTTGAGGGATACCATTACTACTTTAAAGATCTTTAAAGATCTTCCATTACAAGATACCATTACTACTTTAAAGATCTTCCAAGAGAACTGTGGAATGGGAATAGCCAAACTAGAACAACTGGCATTCAGATCTGACTCAAAAAAGAAATCAAGTATTCATTTAATAACACAGCATTCTTGATCTCAATGAAATGATATCCACCTGAAGAAAAAGACATCAAGAGAGTATTTATAAGTCAGACACAATAATTAGCATATGATACATCCATCTCACTCTTAACCAAAAATTATAAAATTGTTTTGAAAAGCAAGATTTTTTCCCCCTGAGGAACTGGCAGAACTATTTATATGAACAAAATACTTGAAGATAAAGATATATGTCTACAAGGATGGTCCTCATGGAATCACAATAACAGGGAAACATAAGTAGCAATCTAAATCTCTAATAACTGGGGAGTTGATGAACACTAATTGTAGTAGATATTATAATTAATGATATACAGATGATGATATATGATATATGAAACATAATTATAATTATATGGAGAACCACATAAAGTCATGTTTTAATGTTCTATCCTCCTAATACTGTTTTTTCTATTCCCATCCCATCATGTCAACAGCAAACTGTTATTGGGTGAGTGTGTAGTAGCTAAGACAGGTTTAGAATATTAATAATTGGTAAATGTTTTATAAGGATATTGTATATCAGAAAACTTTCATGTCTTTGTTAAATCAAAAATTTATATAATGATATATACAACATGATTCCATTTTTGTTAGAAGCAAAATACAGGTGTGTGTGGTTGTGTGTGTGAGTAGAAAGACTTGGAGAATTACCTTAGAATGTAAACAGTGGCTATCTTCAAGTAATGGGATTATAGGTGATTTTTAACTCCTTTTTGTATATTACTTTTTTAAAATAGAATTTAAATAAATTCCAAAGAATTTATTGAAAACTAAATGTATTTTTAATTAAAGACAAAGGCTATGTATTTTTTATGCACCAGGGAAATTTCTTCAACAATGAAACAGGAAAAGTCATTTGATGCTAATATCAATGTTTAATTCTAACAATGAACTCTCACAAATGACTCATATAGTATATATTTCTACCAAATTTTTAGAAAGTACTTTGGCAATAATGTATCATGGGAATTGAAATTGTTCATAGATTCTTTTTAGTCAAAACTCCACTTTATTTTAAACTACTCATTCTAGATGTATATGATTAACGATATGCAAAGTTAATTATAATGGCAAAGTGGAAATAAAAAAATGTTTAACATTAAGGACTTATTTGGAAAATTATGACGTGTACTCAATGAAATATTAAGCCAGTATTAAAAATGATGTTCAAAAACGTATTTTGAAAATAGTGAAAAAAATCAGGTTATAAAATATATCTGAAGAATGATCAATAGGTAGCCTTTTTTTTTTTTGGTACCAGGGATTGAACTCAGGGGCGCTCAACCACTGAGCCACATCCCCAGCCCTATTTTGTGTTTTATGAAGAGAGAGGGTCTCACTGAGTTGTTTAGCGACTCGCCGTTGCTGAGGCTGGCTTTGAACTCACGATTCTCCTGCCTCAGCCTCCCAAAGTGCTGGGATTACAGGCATGTGCTACTGTGCCTGGCAATTAGTAGCTTTTAGTCCACAAAGCTAAGAGCAAAAGAATATTTTTGCAATGACAATTCAATTTTTCTTTTGAAATATGTTCCTTGGAGTGATAAAAACTTAACTTCAAAATCCAGGGGGTTTTGCTCTCTATTAATGGCTCCTCATTATCAGCAGGGCACTAGAGCATCTGTGGAGAAGTCCATCCCCAAATCTGGCCATGGCCCTCTTTTCCATCCAATGTCAACTTCCAATCTTGGATCATCCCGCTGCTTCCAAACCATAGTAAGATCTAAGACACCTTGGAAAACTGATTTAGGCCTTATTGTCACCATTTCATCTCTGTGATTTGACCACTTCCCCAAGTCCCATGTGGAAACTGGCAGCAGGCTCATCTGCTCTCAAATCCAATAATCTGTCTTCACTTGTTGCCATTTTCCTGATAATTAACCTGAACAGTAGAGTCTAGAACCCCTATGGGAAGCAGGGGTGGAGCAAGGGAGGAGAGAGAGAGATAGTGTGCGTGTGTGTGTTGTGTTGAGGAAGGTCCTATGTTCCTCAAATCCTATTCCTGAAACTCTGATCTATAATCTTTACATGCCTAAACATATTGGCTTTTCCAAATCTATAACCAGAAAATGAATCTCATTTTCTGTGCTCTCTTCTCAGTCTATTTCTCTAGAAGCAAGGAGCCCAGCATAGTCCAGCCATTTGGGGAATACTAAGAACTTAAAATATTATGCTTATAAGATTATCAGTAAGAGCCGGGCGCGGTGGCTCAAGCCTGTACTCCCAGCACTTAGGGAGGCTGAGACAGGAGAATCACGAGTTCAAAGTCAGCCTCAGCAATGGCGAGCCACTAAGCAACTCAGTGAGACCCTGTCTCTACATAAAAAACACAAAATAGGGCTGGGGATGTGGCTCGGTGGTCGAGTGCCCTTGAGTTCAATCTCCAGTACCAAAAAAAAAAAAAAAAAAGATTATCAGTAAGTAAAAGGAATTAAGCATGGGGGAATCCATTAGAAGTAAACATGCTCAAATGTTAGTAGTGGCTATTGTTTCCAGATAATGGTCTTATGGGTGATTTTGCTTTCTTAGTTGTCTTTCTTCCAGGTTTTTCTGAAAGTATAAGATTATGAGAGGTGAGATATGGAGCAGCTTTAGAGAAAGAAAGAAACATGAAAAGGTACCTGGACCATGGAAAAAATTATAATTGGGATGTTACTGAACATTCACAATAAAGGTAGACTACGTCAAGATAAACATGAGAAGCATGGAGAATACCACTGAATTGATAACATAAGAGGAACTCATTCAGCCCTGCAGTTTTATATTACATAGATTGCCTCAAATACCCAGGTCACATCTCTTAGGGCTTCATTTAACCTAATTGTAAAATCCTGTTTATTCTATAGGTGAACTTTGCAAACTTCAACCTAAGTGTGCAAAACATTTCCAGGTACTCAGATGGGTCTAGTCAGTAAAAAAAGATTTTGAGAAAGTGAAACATCATTAAATAGGACTGAACAGAAAATGTCTCTGAGGAAGCAGATTTGAAAGTTAAATTTATAACTGCTAGCACCACTACTTATTACCTGCTCAGCCCTATGAAGTCACCAGGATCCACAGTTAACTTTCCTTTCTTTGGCTTTGTTTATTGTATTGTCAGTTTTATAGCATTTGTAATGTACTGTGTAATTACACATTGGCCTCACTGAGCTTGAAAGAAAAAACTTTTCTATTTTACTGAAGGTTTGGCTCCTACCCCAATAGGCAAGTTCCTATGAGAAGTACTTTCAGTTTGCCATTGACTAGCTGTGATGACTTAAGCAAGTCACTTCCTCCTTCTGTGACTCATGCTGTCCTTATCTTCAAATTGCAGCCTCTATGCACCGTTTTGAAGGTTCTCTGTGCTGCAGTTACTGTGAGTTCTAAATGGTAACAGCCACTTATGTTTCCGAGTTTCCTATTCTGTTTTCTCCACATCTATTAGTACCTTATTCAGATCCTCAATAGATTTGGGGGCCTCCTAAATCTCTATGTATATCCACTTTGAAAATGACCTCCTCCAGATCCATGGCTTTCAGTCTATACCATTTCTACACTGATGACTCCCCAATTTTCTTCTTCAGTTGGGACCTGCCCCCCATGAATTTTAGACCCGCATATCCACTATGGTCCCTTTTGAATATGTGGTTATCATCTCTGATTTACTGTGTCTAAATCAAACACCTGCCCTCACCCAACCAAAGCCTAAACCCCCTACTGCTCTGCCCATTTCGTTTAACTCCAATTCTTCTGAATGCTTGGGACAAAAGTCTTGGGGTCATCTTTATTCATTATTTCTTTCATACACGATTTCCAATTCATCATAAAAATCAGTGGCCATAATCTTCAATTTCTGTCTAGAACCTGGCCATTTCTCAACAGTTCCAGTACTCCACCTGGGTCCAAACCACCATAATTTTTTTATTTGGCTCAATGCAGTAGCCTCTGCTAGTCTCTTGCCCCATTCAGTCCTTTCTCAGGATAGCAGATGGACTGATTTCATGAAAGCATTATTCAGTTAGTTAAAACACTGTTCTTCTCTAGTAGAAGTCCTCTAGTGGCTTGGCCCTCACTCAGGATAAAAGCCAGATCCTTATAATATCTTCCAACACCTAGCATGATCTGCTACTTCTCTCTAACCCTGGCTTACTTGTCTCACTCCTCCCTGACCTCCCATCCTTCAAACATGCCAAGTCACCTTAAGGCACAGTCCTTGCTGTGCTGTTTCAAATTCCCTTCTCTGAATTTGAAATTCTCTGGTTCAAATTCCTCCCCCACCACTTTCAAGTCTTCAGTCGTTTCCAAGTCACTCTCTCAATGAGGCTAACTGTAAAGATCCCGTCTTAAGCTGCATCATCAAATCCATCCTGCACACCCATTTCCTGTCACTGAGCTTCATTTTGTCTCCAGGGCACACATTGCCTTGGAACAAACCATTACCGTTTACTCATTTTTCTTTTATTTTTAATTAGGGTAAATTACATGTAACCATAAAATTTACCATCTTAACCATTTGAAGTACACAGTTCGCTAGTGTTAGGTCCATTCATATTGTTGTGCAACCAACCTCTAGAACTCTTTTCATCTTGCAAGACCGAAACTCTATACCCACTAAACAACTTCCCATTCTCCCTTTCCACAGTCCCTGGTAACCACCATTTCACATTCTGTCTCCATGAATCTTACTACTCAATATACCTCAAATTAAGAGGAATGGTCATTTTGTGCCTGGCTGTTTTCAGTTTGTATAATGCCCCAAGATTCACCATGTTGAAGCACATATCAGACCTTTCCATATACATACAATGGAAAGGTTTTATGTGTGTGTACATATCACATTGTGCTTATCATTCATACATCAGTGGACACATGGATTGCTTCCACCTTTTGACTCTTGTCAATGGCTGTGGGTGAACATGGCCAACATGTACAAACATCTCTGAGACCCTGCTTTCAATTCTTTTAGGTGTATGTCCAGAAGAGGAATTGCTAGGTTATATGGTAACTCTATTTTTACTTTTTTGAGGAATTACCATACTGTTCTCCATAGTCACTTCACCAGTTTACATTCCTATCAATAGTGCACATCCTTGCCAATACTTGTCATTTCCTGTTTTCTCTTTTATAGTAGCCATCTTAAAGGCTGCAAGGTGATATCTCATTGTGGTTTTGATATGCATGTCCCTGATGATTAATATTGTTGAGCAGCTTTTCTTGTGCTTATTAGCAATGTTGCTTGGAGAAATGTCTGTTCAAGTCCTTTACCCATTTTAAAATCAGGCTTTTAATGTTTAGTTGAAGGAGTTCTTTATGTATTCCAGATATTAATACCTGATCAGATACACGATTTGCAAATATTTTCTCCCATTCCATAGGTTATGTTTTCATTCTGTTGACTGTACCCTGTGATGCACAGAAGTCATTTACTTTATTATTATGCTTATCATTTTGTTCTGTGTCTCCTCCTCTAAAATGCAAGCTCTGTGAGGGCAAGTTCATATCTATTTTGTTCACTGCTGTATCCCCCATGCTGTGAATAGTATTTGGCACTTAATCAATTTCACTAAATATTTGCTGAATAAATGGATGCATGCATGGACAGATTAGAAATGTGGCCCAGGTTTTCTGCAGTTTCTAAACCTCACGTGCAGGGCAAAAGTGAATGGAACCTGAAGCATAATTGTTATTTTTTAAAAGAATAATGCTGTAAATGGCAAGTTACAGATAGTTTTCCTGAATGAAGCGCTTTTTGAAAATTCTTCTCCCATATGCAGTTGGTTTCCTGGGCTAGTTGGGGAACGTGTCTGCCTCTCTTTAATCCATTAAAGTGACAACTCTGGATACGTATGAACACAAACAGGGCTCTCCCTCACTCTATCTCCCTCACCCAGGGATTATTGGCTCCCCTGGCCCCCACCGGGCCCTTAACGCCTGGCCTCTCTCCAGTTCTCTACCCTTTTCTGAGCTGCTCCCTAAGGCCCTCCCTCCAATTGCCCCTATATCTGCTTTATGTCGAAGGTCCCCGCCAGCTCTGTCAGGGATTACTTTGCTTCCATTGTTCTGCCAAGACCACACACCGGGGCAGGCTCAGGTACCCTTCTCTCTAAGGAGGCCTGTGGGAATCTGGAGAAAGGAATGAAAAGGGGCAATGATGGAACAGTACTTAGGAGGGGGCAGTTCAATGTCAACCCCGATTAATGATAATGGTAATTTAGAATCTGCTTATGGCTTCCAATGTGAGGCTTTGCCAAGAAGTCTCCAATGTGGTATTTCAAAGGGTTCCGGGGCTGGCTGACGCTTAGCACCGACTTTCCACTGCAGGGAGATCCGCAAGCTGGGCGTGTGTGGTTCAAGAGGCAGTGGCATGCCTGACACAGCGCGCCCTGTCATTACTTCCAGTCCTGTCTGGTCAGGTGCGTCTCTTCATTCCTGTTCACGGACATCCACCCACTTCAGGGGAGTGATTCAGAGACAGGGAACCACGCATATTCTCATTACAAAGACAAATTGTTGAGATCGTCCCTTCTCTACACCGGCTTCTGAATTTCTATGTTCACCCAAGCCAAAAACAAAATAACTATACATCCTAACTGAGAACAATGGACTTTAGCCGGCTTTGTTGTCCATGGGTGGAACATAAAGGAGGTTAAGCATACATGCACTTGGCCTTTCTGCTGCGGTTCAGATTCTGACCCAGCTGCTTTCTAGCATTTGGACTTAGAGCAGACTACTTAATCTCTCATTCACCTCATCTGAAAAATGGGGATGATCAGAGGACCTCCTTTGTCCTGAGAAATAAACAAGATACTGTATGAAAACCCTAAGAACAGTGTCCGACACATAGTAAATACTTGAGAAATGTTTCCTGTGACTATCATTCCATAGTTAGAGGAAGGTCAGAGATAGCGTCCTTTGTATCATGGTTTCTCAACCTCAGCACTGTTGACATGTCTGGCCTAATTGTTCTTGGTTGTCAGAGGCTATCTATGTTTTGGAGGCTGCTTAGCAGCATGCCTGATTTCTACCTACTAGATGCCAGTGATAATCACCCTTCCCTGCCCCCCCAGTTATAACAGCCAAAAATGCCCCAGCCAAGTATCCTTGAAAAGGCAGGGAGATAATCTTCTCATATACTTGTACCCTCTATTAAAAGCCACTGCTTTAGGATAAGCAGCAAAAATTCTCTAAAAAAATTCTCTAAAAGCATGCATGCTTCTCACTGGGTAAAGGCAGTTTTCCTTAAAGTGGTTATTTCAATACTCCCAGAGGGGCTTTGAAGATTTACAAGATCACAGAATATGATCCCAACATGGCTTCCATCCTTGCAGTCCCTGATGGCCTGTTACAACAGCCCCAGGCAGAATTTATCTCTGCCCTCCAATGGTACCCACCACTCCTTAGCTTCCATCTGCCTCAGATGTCACCTAAGGAGGAAGCAAGATGGGATGGGCTGCTACAGCCTGTGGTATGTGCATACATGTGTGTGTGCGCGTGCACGTGAACCCTCCCTGGCATAACACCTGGCACATAATAGATGCACAATGAAAATGGGTTGAATGGAAACAAATGAGTTGAGTCTGAATGCTTTAGCTCAGTTTCTTCACTTTTTTCATTTTGTTTGCTTTTTGGCCATTGAACATTATCATCTTTTCAAAAAGCAGCAAATTCCACACAAAACAGTAATCTGAGTGGTATAACAAGAAAACAGGAGGCAGGAAAAAAAAAGTCCAGGTGTAGGAAGAAAAACAGTAATTGACAAGGAGTGATGGTAGGGTATCTTCTGATCCCTCCCCAACTCTCAGGAAATCTGTTATTCTTTTTAGCTGTTAACACATTCCTTTCCCAATTTGAAGGATGACATGAGCGGGGGAAGGGAAAAGGGAGATCCTACCTAGAGGCTTCGAGTCCAAAGCAGATCTCTTCCTCCCCCTTCCTGGCTACTCCAACAAAGTAGGTAAAGTAAGGAGTGGAAGAAACAGTCTCCAATGGAAAATAAGAACTAAGAATAGACATGAACAACATCTCAGCCTGAAGCAAGGGTGGGCATGAAAGGAAAGGGGACATATGAAAACCTAGGAGACACCCAGAGATGGTCAATGAAGGAGAAGTCAGGGTTGACCAACTGACTACTTCTTACTAAGACTCACTCATCCTGGTTCCCTGGCCATCATCTGGACTCAGATAAATGGCCATGTGAATTGCATTAACACTTCATGGTTGATTTCTGGATGGGAGAGAGTCCCAGAAATCTTATTCCCTAGGAGAAGAAAGAGAGAAGCCCTTCTCTTCCCTCCCCAAGAAAACACACAAATACAAGAGATAAAAATATAATTCCAGGGCTGGAGGAACAGGCCATATGGAAAGCAGGGTGAACTTGGAAGATTGAGTTCAGGTGAAAGTCCTCCCTCAGGCCTTTTTACGTTCTCTGCTTAAATTCCTCCTCTTCTTTCTGTGGCATCCCAACTCTACTGATTTTCTAAGACAAAGATGTTCTCTCATGCTCGAGGAATTACATTTCATCCATTCCTTTCAGACTTTCAGGAAGGGGAGAAGCTTTCAGACTGGACATGGGGCTGCGATGCTTAGACCAGCAGATTCCCTTGAAAAGCTCTTGGATGGTGGGTTTTACTAAGGGCCACCTTGAGCTCCTGGGCCAGAATGTTGTAGATAGTCATCAACGTTGTTAGGGTAGCTACTACTCTTGTTCTTCAGCTGAGCATCTGTTTATCCACTTCCTTCATAGACTTCTGCGCTCAGAAAATAATAGTAATGCACCCAAGCTCACCTAGAAAACCCTCCATGCCAAAGTAAAATCATGCTGTTACCATGACACAAGTCAGATGCTATATCTTGCTTTGACCTGGAGGGTTTTCTGCATGAACTTGGGTGTAATTAGAGCTGAGAGCTATTAGTTTCCTGGACTGGTGAGTGAGACAAAACCTGGCATAAGGAAGGGAGGGAAGGAATGGGGACCAGACTGACCAGGGAAATGGAGTTGACCAAGATGAAATAGCTTGGGTCACTATCAGAGTGGTCAGCTGGAAGGAACAAATTAGAGCACTCCATTTTTTATTGTCTCTCCCACCCAAATTTGGCCAAGGTGTCTAAGAATTTGGGTGGGGAAACAAGCTAGAGGTTGTCATGAGGTACAGGGTCTGGTCACATATCTTGCAAATGAGAAAACTGTCCACATCAGCGTCCATGTCCTTACCCGGCCAGTGAGTCACTAGGAAGCCCTGAAGCCTGTAACAGCTTTAGATACCTTATCACAATGGAGTCCTGCTGCTTATCAAGATAATCTCAGTTACTAAATTATGATGAGGTCTCTTTGCTGTGCTTCCTCCTTTTTATGCCCCTGGCCCACTCCAGACTGACTAGAGATAACATTGTCTGGCACGAAGATATAGCCAAAAGGACCTGAGAAAATATATTTCATAGTATTTGATTTATAATCACCCTAGATGGTGCAAGCAACAAATCAACTACCGATAGCTTCGTTGTAAACCTGAACATGTGACCTGTCTACAGATCACTGTTTCATTATCCATGCTGGTGAGCTTGATGCTCAGCTCATCACTGAGCACCAACCAAACGTGACACCCA